>JBBMKA010067165.1:0-16379 GCA_037833695.1 Sechiopsis laciniata | reverse complement strand
AACAACCTAGCAAGTAATAAATATAAACACGAATTAAATACTACTCGAACAGCTGCACCAACTAATTAACCAACACACACTCGGAAAAGGAATTACCTTAAACCAAATACAAAGCGGTTCTGCAACAGAACCTCGACGAAGGCGAAGGCAAAGCTACATACAGCTGAGCGAAGAGCTAGGCTCGGTGAAACGGATGAGAAACCGCGAGGTAGTGTGTACGAATGGCTCACTGTGGCGAAAGCTTGCTAGGGCAAAACTCCAAAAACAAATGCTGCACAGACACTTGGCTCGGTCAAGCGAACAGACAAGGACTCGGCACTGTGCTTTCGCGGACTCAACTGTATATCAAGCGAAGCGATGAGAAAACCAATCAGAGAGCGAGAAGAGCTTGGCAAAATGTACCTGAAGCGAACAGGCTGGCTGGCGATTGCGGATGAAGGGAATCTGAGCGAGGCGAAGCTGCGACACGACTGGATCTGTGTGGCTATGGCGAAGCGAGGGTGTGCGGCAGACGAGCGGCTGAGGTGAAGGAGAAAGGAAGAGGTCGCCTAGGCTGGCGAACTTGGCTGCTGGTACTCGGCGAAGGAGACAGGGTTTCGGCAAAGAAGAGAGGAAAAAGTGATTTCGGCGATTTGGGAGAAAAAGAGAGAAAATGAGAAAAGTGAATTTGGAGAAGTGGCTGGGTATTTATAGTGTCGGCAAAAGAGAAGGGCTCTACGAGATTATGACACGTTTCCTCAGGCAATTCCAGCTTCGAGTCTTGGCGAAGTCAACTTTTTCTTCTTTTCTTATTTAATCAAATAAAGGCTCCAAACTTCTAACGCTAGCCCTGGGGACCTGAAACCGAAATAAAAACCTGAACTCAGCAATTAACAGAACCATCTTGAAACCCTGGTTAATTACGAGACTACCCCTAAAGGCAAAATTACCAAAGTACCCCTGGAGGCTCAAACTACCCTAACGGCCCAACCGAACAACTGAAAAGCAACTGAACATACCTGGAGAACTGGAATGGAAAACTGGGCCATTACATGAAGTGTGCACTCTTGGTCAACTGATCAACAACAACCCAAATCTGAGTAAACCCCCTCGGTGTCCTCGACAACCCAAAAATATAGTCCATGGAGATCTCCTCCCACTTCCACTGAGGCACACTCAGTGGCTGCAACAAACTTGCGAGTTTTTGTCTGAGAATCTTCACTTGCTGACAATTGAGACACCTACTAACAAACTCTGCAATATCTCTCTTCATGTTACTCCACCAGAAGGTCTACTTAAGGTCCTGATATATCTTGGTACCTCTTGGGTGCCAAGTAAACGGGGAACTGTGAGCCTCAGCTGGCACGCAGAGGCGACCTCTAAATCTCAAACCTCCATCTACTGCTCCAACAAAATCAAAATCTCCATCTACCTAAACCCTAGCAATCAACCTGCTCAACTGGAGATCACTCAGCTGACCATCGATAATCCTCTGCCTGATCGAAGGCTCAACAGTCAACTGGGTTACCCTGGTGGTAATCTGTCTCAACAATAATGCAATATCGGCTCGCTCAAACTCTTTTCACAATGGAACTTAGGAACTCACAAAGCTGCAGAATGCGACGTCTTCCTATTCAAGGCATCGGCCCAACATTGGCCTTACCCGGGTGGTACAAAATCTCACAGTCATAATCTTTAACTTACTCAAGCCATCTCCTCTGTCTCATATTTAGCTCCTTCTGAGTGAAGAAGTACTTGAGACTCTAATGATCCGTGAACATCTGAATCTTCTCTCAATCCAGATAGTGTCTCAAATCTTTAGTGTAAAGACAACTGCTGCCAACTCCATATCATGAGTCGGGTAATTCTACTCATAGGGCTTCAACTGGCAGGAAGCATATGTAATTACCTTACCATGCTACATCAAAATGCAATCTTAGCAAAACTTGGAAGCATCACTAAACACTACAAAACCATCCGTGCCTTCCAGAACTGCCAAAACTGGGGCTGACGTCAAACTATGCTTCAACGTAGCAAAAATCTTATCACAACTGGCATCCCAAACAAACTCAACACCCTTCCTCGTCAATTGAGTAGAGGGTGCTGCTTTAGAGGAAAAGTCCTTGACGAAACGTCAGTAATGGCCTGCCAAACCCAGAAAGCTACGAATCTCTGCGACAGTAGTCAGCCTTGCCCACGAACTCATTGCATCAATCTTAGCGGGGTCCACTGTGACCTAGGAAAGCCACTTGCTTTAACCAGAAGTCACACTTGGAGAACTTGGCATACAACTTATTCTCCCTCAAAGCTGCTAAAACTTGCCTTAGATGCAAGGCATGGTCTTCCTTAGTCTTAGAATAAATTAAAATAACATCTATGAACACGATGATGAAGCTTTCCAAAAATGCCTTGAACACCCTATCCATCATGTTCATAAATGCTGCTGGAGCATTGGTCAGCCCGAAAGACATGACCACAAACTCGTAATGACCATACCTCTACTTGAACACCGTCTTGGGGATGTCTGCATCCCACATCCACATTTGTTGATAAACAGACCTTAAATCTATCTTGGAGAACACAGAAGCTCCCTGAAGTTGATCAAATAAATCGTCAATGGGAGGCAACGGGTACTTGTTCTTCACTGTAACTTTGTTTAGCTTCTATAGTCTATGCAAAGGCGCATTGAACCATCCTTTTTCTTTACAAACAAAATTGAGGCTCCCCACGGGGACACACTAAGACAGATGAACCCTCTGTCTAGCATCTCCTGCAACTGAACCTTCAACTCTTTCAACTTAGCTGGCGCCATGCAGTACGGACCCTTCGAGATGGAGAGAGTCCCTGGCTCGAGCTCAATTATGAAGTCTACACCTCTCAGCAGAGGTAAACTCGATAACTCCTCAGGAAACACATCTGCAAACTTCTGAACCACTGGTACTTCATCAATAGTCAACAAAGTGCGATCTTTCTCAGACATCTTTGTCAAATAACCTCAAGCTCCTTGAGCTAACAAACGACGAGCTTTCAATGCAGAAATCAACGGCGGACACACTCTGCTCTGGACACCACGAAACTTAAAACTCTGCTTCTTGGGCGGCCTGAACACTACTTCTTTCTGGCGGGAATCAATCAACATGTGGTTCTCCGCTAACCATTCCATACCAAGGATCACATCAAACCCGCTCATAAGTAGAACTATAAGGGTAGCTGCTACCAGCTCTCCTGATACTAGGATCCGGCCATCTCTAACTTTCTCACTAGCAAGCATACTAACTCTCGAAGGAGTTACAACACACAACTCGAATCCTAGAGGTTCCAGTTCTAAACAAGCTTGTCTAACAAACGATGCAGATATAAATGAATGGGTCAAGCCCGAATCAAACAGTACATAAGCATAATGATCCAAAATAAGTAAGGTACTTATGACAGCTACATCGGTCCTCTTGGCCTCCTATCGAGTCATGGCAAACATGCGGCCCTGTTGTTGAGCCGGTTTGTTATTTGTTCAAACCTGTGGGCACGCTCTAGCAATGTACGCCTCCTTACCACATTTGTAACATGCATTGAGAGACGCTACACACAAACCGTAATGAGTTCTACCACAAGTCTGCAGTGAGATGGCTACCTCACTGTACCCTGCTGACGACCCAGCTGTCGTCTCTGATCTCTGCCCTGGTACTGGCTTTGATGGCGCTATTGCTAATCTCTTGTCCAAGAAGTCCTAGAAGACTCAAACTTTCTTTTCTGACCAGAACTAGGTGTCACACTCTGAACTACTACAACATGGGTTTTCACAATCGGATACTTCCTATTGTAATTCTTGGCCAAAGCCACGGTACTGGCATAGGTCTCTAGAGCGAGTGCTTGAACATCCTGAGCAACCTCCATCCTAAGCCCTCAAATGAACTTCTTGATCTTTAGCTCCTCTGTAGCAATCAGCTTTAGAGTAAAATAACTATGCTTTGAGAATCTCTTCTCATACTCGGTAATGGTGTCATCCCCCTGCTTTTGATTAGCAAAGGCCTCTACCATCTCCTGCTGAGCTTCTTCACTAATGTACTGAGTCCTGAACTCAGTCTTAAAGAACTCCTAGGTGGTTGGTGGGGACCCTACCGGTCTAGCCCCGTCAGTGGACTGCCACCACCAGATAGTTATCTCTGTCAACACATGAGCTGCACATCTAGGCCTTTGGACATCTAGGCAACCCATGACGCTACAGATATACTCCAAGTGAGCCAACCATTTTGTTGCTACCACTGGATTCTCGGATGCGTCAAACTCTCTGAGCTTCCACTTCACGAAGTCCTTAAGCCACTTGCCACCCTCGGTGGCACCCTTAGGAATGTCTGGCTCAACCACAAGCTCTCGTTGAGCTGGCAGAACTCTCTGCCCCCTAGGAGAGCTATCGTACCACCAGATGGTGCCTGCTGGAACATCTGAGCAAACTAGGCCATCTGTACCCGGGTCTCTACCTGCTGTGCTGCCAATATTGCCTGAGTCTTGGCTCTCTGCTCGATAAATAGGCCCGTAACCATCTCACACATGGCTACGGTAAACTCTGCTCCAAGAGCAGCATTCTCAGGTAGAATAGCCTCTGCTCTTCCCCTCTACAGGATAACAGTCGGGGCTAAAGGTGGCCTGACGGTCGAAATAGCTCTGGACGTGGTCTTCTCAATATCTGGCTTCGTGCCAACACCTCTATTGGTGGCAGCTGACGTCCCAGCTCCACTACGTGTAGTCGGTATCTCTCGCAATCTACACCCAAACCATACTGAGTTAGTCCACGCTCGGACCAACACTACCAACAACAAGTAAAAACATGTAAGCTAGATACAAGTACTGTAAACAAAACCCTTAAAAAAATTAACTTTTGACATACCTGACGGCTGTTGGAGTGCTAATGATCATGGGGACAACGAACAAACTCAGTAGGTCAGTTTACAGAATCTATGACTTTGAGCTCTGATACCAACTATAAGAACTCGACTATAAAACAGTCCTAAAATAGTTCTTACTCAGCATGCATGAATTTAAAACCATTCAAATAATGTAAACCATGCAAGAAACTCAAACATTTTATAAGGAAGGATAAATAGTTCCAAAACCATAAGTGCAAAACCAATGCAAATTGTGCCTCTGCCAGAGATTATTAAAAACAAGTTCGAAACATAAACTATAAGAACCCGACTCTAAAAATATTCCTAAACCTAGTTCTTACTCAACATGCATGAATTTAAACCATTCAGACCGACCTTAACATAGTTAAATGAACTCAAGTATTTAATAAGAAAGTGGCAATCCGAAACCATAAATAAAACCAATACAATTTAAAGCCTCTGGCCAGAGTTTATTAAAACAGTTCTAAAACAAATTCCAAAACTAGCTAATCATGCTGAATAAATAAAATAATTGAAGGAAGACTATGCAATGGACTTCCATGATCAATCAGCTCCTCCTCTAGCCGTCTCGGCGCTGTCCCAAGTTACCTGGTGGAAAAATCACAGAAATAAGGGTGAGTACAAAGGCACTCAGTAAGAATCCCCAGCCGGGTTACAGTACGCAAGTGACATCATCTAGCATCCTAGCAATCCAACATCACATAGGCAGTCTTAACACAAGTACAATCACAACATGCTCAAACCTCGAAAGTCTCTAACTCTCAGCTAAGTATCCACTGCGGATCTCCAAATGGGTCATCAATATAACCCCCAGAATCTTGAGAGTCTCTAATTCTCAGCTAAGGTGATCATCTCACTATGCTGATCCTGGACACTTGGAAGAGTACCTAAGTGTTTGGCTCTAAACTGAAGGAAAAGGTGTACTGATACACTAGCCCGAGGGAGCTCTCCTCCTGACTTCTAATGCACATACGCGCACACTGCATGCTGTTGCAAACCTGATAAATGTAGGCCTACAAAAACTATACCGGTCCAGGTACGCATACCTAAGACTCAGAACGGTGTCCACTGATCCATAGCTTGCGAGAGGCCCTCGGCACCATACTGTGGCAGCCTGATCACACGAACGCCTGAAGCTAAAGGTCATCTTAAGGTAGGCTTTCACCAAGGAAAGGACCCCGCTTTAGCAGGCCACAGACTAGGCTTATGTCGGGGTGGTAGCTACTCCACGTCTGGCTGTCGGGTTTGAGGAATCTATCCTCACAAACCCGATCGGTGGGGACACATATGTTGGTCCACTCTCAGCCTCTAGATGATGACAACCTAACAGAATCTAACTAAGAAGAATGCACCGTAGAGCTAACAGAGTTCATCAACCACATTGTACAATAAATATTCAGAATACGAATAGTCATAAATACATAACAGCCACTGCAAACAGAATAGTTCAATCTAGGATACAACATTCTACATGCCAGGTCCTATCAGATAAGTCACAACAATCCTATCCACTAGCACATGCTTATACAACAATAAACCTGCAAGAACCTATCCACTAACATGCTCGAAAAATAGTAACACACAATCAAGAACCTATCCACTAACATGCTCGAGAAACAGTAACACACAATCAAGAACCTATCCACTAACATGTTCAGTAAAACAGTAACAGACAACCAAGATGCAATCAGTGGCAAGCGTAGGGTCCACACAACCACGACAAGGAATACTTACATGAATAAACAGAACAGACAAATAATAGCTATGCTCTTTGAGCTGTAGAACGAACACGAATATTCAACCTAGACATAGTAATAACAATCACCATTAATAACTAAACAGCCATACAAATCTAGGTATCTAAATGGTCAAGGCTTGGGAAATAGGAGTTACCCAAAACCGAAGGACAAGGTAGTAAAGACACGGCTGGGCGTGGGGGCTGAGCGGCAGCTTGCGACAAGGGGCTGGGCTACTCTCGGCGAAGTGATCTGCAAGCAGGGACGAGAGCGTGGCTGCACGGGTGAGCAGCTAGGGCTACTCTCGGCGAAGCGAACGACACGGTGATGGGCGAGCAGGCTGGCTTTGCTTGCGAGACCGCACGGTAGTGAGGCTGCGTGCGTGGGGATGCAATCGCGGGGGCAAAGGCATTGTGGTTAGCTGCGGTCGTTGCGTGGGCGAGTAGGGGTTGCGAACGGCGAGAGGGTTTACGTGCAGCAGCGACACGGCGTGAGCGGATCAGCAGCTGGTGAAGCTGTGATCGAAAGGGTGGCTCAGCCTCGGTGGTGATAGATCTCGGTCGGTAAGGGCTGATCGACGATGGGGAAGGAGGAAAGGAAAAGAGAGAGCGATGGAGAAGAATGAGAAGGAGAGAATAGGGTGGCTTCCTGTTGATTGATCAAACCAAAATAACCTTTTCCTTTTTCCCTTTTCTTTTTTTTTATTCTTTTAATTTCTCTTTCTTTTTAATCAAACAAAACAAACTTCCCTCTTAATCTGCCAAACAAGCCCTGAAGCCCTGCAAATCACAAAAACAGCCCTGATCTCTAAAAATTGCAAGAACAACCCTAGAGCTCAATTAAATTACTAAATCGGACGTAGGGGTAAAATGATCGAAATGCCCCTGAAGGCTAAAACTACCCTAACGGCCCAAAAAAACAATTGAATTAAGTAGGAAACATACCTGAGGAATCGGGATGAAAACCTGGGCTGTTACAATATTCCCTCATTTTATGACTTTCGTCCCCAAAAGTCCCTAAGACTGAAACAACTTCGGATAGTGAGTCCTCATCTCATCTTTCGATTCCCAGGTTGCTTCTTCTACTTTCTGACATCTCCATTATACCTTAACCAAATTGATCTCCCGATTACGCTAGGACTTGCACTCTCGGGCTAAAATCCACACAGGCTTCTCCTCGAAGCTCAAATCCTTATGTAGCTCTAACGGCTCAAGATCAACGATGTGAGACGAGTCTACTACGTACTGACGTAACATCGACACGTGAAAAATATTGTGCACCATCGCCAAGGACGGGGGCATAGCTAAACGGTAAGCAACTGAACCAATCTGCTCAAAGATCTCGAAGGGGCCCACAAACCTGGGACTCAACTTTCCACACTTACCAAACCTCAAAACACCACGCATTGGTGCCATTTTTAGAAACACATGCTGACCCACCTAAAACTTTCATTCTCTACGCCGAACATCGGCATAGCTTTTCTGTCTACCTTGCGCAGTCAACATACGAGCCCTGATCTTCTGAACTGTGTTGTTAGTCAACTGTAACAACTTGGGACCCAAAACATATTTATCTCCAACCACTTCCCAAAACATTGAAGACCTACAACGCTTGCCATATAATGCCTCAAATGGAGCCATCCGAATCGTTGCCTGATAACTGTTATTGTAAGAAAACTCCATTAAGTACAGATACTGGTCCCAACTGCCTGGAAAATCTAACACACAGGCTCGCAATATATCCTACAAAATCTGGTTCACCTTCTCTGTCTGGCCATCTGTCTAAGGATGAAATGCGGTGCTAAAACTGCATTCAGTGCCCAAACCTTTCTAGAGTGCCCTCCAGAAATGAGAAGTTAACTGAGAATCCTAATCAGACACAATCTTTGCTGGCACCCCATGGTACTGAACGATCTGCTCCAAGAACAACTGTGCCCACTGCTCCACTGTATAAGTGATCCTACCAAGGATGAAGTGCGCACTCTTGGTCAATTGGTCAACAATAACCCAGATTTGAGTAAACCCTCTCGGTGTCCCTAGCAACCCAGAAATATAGTCCATGGAGATTTCCTCCCACTTCCACTGAGGCACACTCAGTGGCTGCAACAAACCTGCTGGTTTATGTCGGGAGCCTTCACTTTTTGACAAGTGAGACACCGACTAACAAACTCTGTAATTTCTCTCTTCATGTTGCTCCACCAGAAGGTCTGTTTAAGATCCTGATACATCTTGGTACCTCTTGGGTGCCAAGTAAATGGGGAACTATGAGCCTCGGTAAGTAACTCAGCTCATAGTCTGGCATCTGCTGGTACACAAAGGCGTTCTCTGAATCTCAAACCACCATTTGATGCTACAACAAAATCAAAATCTCCATTTGCCTAAACCCTAGCCATCAATCTGCTTAACTTGGGATCACTCAGCTGGCCATCAATAATCCACTGCTTTATCGAAGGCTGAACTGTCAACTAGGCTACTCTGGTGGAAACCTCTACAAAAAACACTGCTATACCGGCTCGCTCAAACTCTTTCGGCAACGGAAGTTAGGAACTCAACAAAGCTACAGAATGTGACATCTTCCTACTCAAAGTATCAGCCACAACATTGGCCTTACCCGGATGGTACAGGATCTCACAGCCATAATCCTTTACCAACTCAAGCCATCTCCTCTGCCTCATGTTTAACTCCTTCTGAGTGAAGAAGTACTTGGGACTTTGGTGGTCTGTGAACATCTAAATCTTTTCTCCGTATAGGTAATGCCTCCAAATCTTTAATGCAAAGACAACCGCTGCCAACTTCATATCATGAGTCGGGTAGTTCTGCTCGTAGGGTTTCAACTGACGGGAAGCATAGGAAATCACTTTCCCGTGCTACATCAGAACACAACCTAAGCCATTAGAAGCATCACTGTATACTACAAAACAACTTGTTCCCTCCAGAACTAACAACACTAGTGCAGACGTCAAACTGTGCTTCAACAAAGCAAAACTCTCTTTGCAACTGGCATCCAAAACAAATTTAACACCCTTCCTCGTCAACTGAGTAAGGGGTGCTGCTTTAGCAAAAAAGTCCTTGACGAATCGTTGGTAATAGCCTGCCAAACCTAGAAAGATGCGAATCTCTGCGACAGTAGTTGACCTGGCCCATGAACTCACTGCATCAATCTTAGCGGGGTCCACTGCTATACCATCTCTAGAAACCACGTGATCAAGGAAGGCCACTTTCTCTAACTAGAAGTCACACTTGGAGAATTTGGCATACAACTGATTCTCTCTCAATGCTGTCAACACTTGTCTCAGATGCAAAGCATGATCCTACTTAGTCTTAGAATAAATCAAGATGTCATCTATGAACACGATGACAAAGCTGCCCAAGAATGCCTTGAACACTCTATCCATCATGTCCATAAATGCTGCTAGAGCATTTGTCAGCCCGAAGGACATAATCACAAACTTGTAATGACCATACCCAACCTGAACGCCGTCTTGGGAATGTCTGCACCATTGATCCTCAACTGATGATAACCATACCTCAAATCTATCTTGGAGAACATAGAAGCTCCCTGAAACTGATCAAACAAATCGTCAATGCGAGGTAACAGGTACTTATTCTTCACTGTAACCTCGTTCAACTCCCGATAATCTATGCAAAGGCGCATCGAACCATCCTTCTTCTTTACAAATAAAATAGGTGCTCCCCACAGGGACACACTAGGGCAGATGAACTCTCTGTCTAACATCTCCTATAGCTGCACCTTCAACTCTTTCAGTTCTGCTAGTGCCATATGATATGGTGCCTTCGAGATATGGAGAGTCCCCAGCTCGAGTTCAATTGTGAAGTCCACACCTCTCGGCAGAGGCAAACCCAATAACTAGTCAGGAAACACATCTGCAAACTCCTTAACCACTGGTACCTGATCAACAGTCAACAAATGGTGGCCTTCCCAAGACAACTTTGCCAAATAACCCCAAGCTCCTCGAGCAAACAAACGACGAGCTTTCAACGCAGAAATCAATGGCGGACATACTCCGTTCTGAACACCGCAAAACTTGAAACTCTGCTTCTTGGGTGGCCTAAACACAACTTCTTTCTGAAGGCAATCAATCAACGCGTGGTTCTCCGCTAACCACTCCATACCAAGAATAACATCAAAGCCACTCATAGGCAGAACTATGAGGGTGGCTGCTAACAGCTCTCTAGATACCAGGATCTGGCCGTCTCTAACCTTCTCGCAAGCGAGCAACCAACTAACTCCCAACAGAGTCACAACTAACAACTAAACACCAAAGGTTCCATCTCTAAACGTGCTCACTTGGCAACAAAACACAATAACATTGGGAAAAACCCGAATCTACAAAAGCATATCAACGTCAACATATATACCTCGAAATGTCATGACAACCAGGTGTGCCTTACACCAAAAGCATCAACACCTGACTTCGCTTTTAGGTCAGTCTAGCATCTGCAGTGCTGAACTCTACTAGAATCTAAGAAGTCACAACAGTATCTGATCGCACTTCCTAGCAAAATGGCACACTTGGCCACAACGAAAGCACGCAAACTTGAAAGCTCTACCCATTCCATGAATGAAACCTAACGCCCTTTAGCTTTCTCTTGCAGCCATCTAACTACCACCAAACTAGATCACTTGTGCTACTTCAACAGGTGCAACAACTGGCACGACAAGTGCAACGTCTGGAAGAGTATGCTGAACTCCTGAAAGGGTCACTTGAAACATCTGCACAAACAGTACAAACTGGGCCTTAACCTAGGCCTACACCCAAGCTTGGTGCTAAACAAGCATTCCTCAACCTCATCACAAAGTGCTACTAATACAAAACTCTATGTCCTGCTACAAATAAGCCAACAAGGTCACAACCTCTAGTGACGGCAACACCGATAACTCGCACAAGAGACTCCAGACTCATCAACCTGGTTTTTTACAACTCGACTATTAGACATGCTCAAGATCTACACTTGAATCTCTACTCGATGCTCAGCGAAGCTCTAACCATCTCCCTAAAGGCAGCAACCAGCTCTACTTCAGGAGCATGTTGAAAATGAGGGTATACCTCGACTAGATGAACGGGGAGGTTCACCGTCGGATCGAGTCTCGAGGGGTGAACGATAGGCTGGACTCCTACCACAAGGGTACTAACTGAACTGACTGTAAAATCGACAGCAGGCTTGCAAATGGTCTTTGGTGTCTCTGCACCCTTCGCAAAAGTTGCTATCTCTGTAGCTAAGCTCTGGGTAACTCGAAGAACAACCACGACTCAAGATCTACACTTGAAACCATTCTGGTTAGTCTACATTTGGACCAACCCCACAAGAAACCAAGAAAAGACATGTAAGCTAAATGCAAGTATTGTAAAATAAATCCTTTAAATTAACTTTTGACATACCTGACAGCTGTTGGAGTGCTGATGATCATGGGGACAAATGACCTAACTTAGTAGGTCAGTCTACAAAATCTATGACTCTAAGCTCTGATACCAACTGTAAGAACCCAACTCTAAAATAGTCCTAAACCCGGTTCTTACTCAGCATGCATGAATTTAAACCATTCAAACCAACCTCAAAACAGTTAAATGAACTCAACATTTAATAAGAAAGTGGCAATCTGAAACTATAGATAAAACCAATGCAATTTAAAGCCTCTGGCCAGAGTTTATTAAAACAGTTCTAAAACAAATTCCAAAACTAGCTAATCATGGTGAATAAATAAAATAATTGAAGGAAGACTATGCAACAGACTCCCATGATCCATCAACTCCTCCTCTAGCCGTCTCGACTCTGTCCCAAGTTACCTGGTGGAAAAAACCACAGAAATAAGGGTGAGTACAAAGGCACTCAGTAAGAATCCCAAGCCAGGGTACAGTACGTAAGTCACATCATCTAGCATCCTATCATACAAGTAAGCCAAACAATCATACAGACATTCTCACAATAAGTCCAATCAATAGTATGCTCAAACCTCGAGAGTCTCTAACTCTCGGCTAAGGTGATCAGCTCTCTATGCTGATCCTACACACTTGGGAGAGTACCCAAGTGTTTGACTTTAAACGGAACGGAAAGTTGTACTGATACACTAGCCTGAGAGAGCTCTCCTCCAAGCCTCTAATGCACATACGCGAACACCGCATGCTGCTGCAAACCGGATAAATGTAGGCCTACACAAACTATGCTGGTCCAGGTACGCATGCCTAAGACTCGGAACAGTGTCCACTGATCCACATCAGGCGGGAGGCCCTTGGCACCATTCTGTGCCAGCCTGATCAAACAAACGCTTGAAGCTAAAGGTCGTCCCAAGGTAAGCTTTCACCAAGGAAAGGTTCCGCTCTAGCAGGCCACAGACTAGGCTTATGCCAGGGTGGTAACTACTCCACGTCCGGCTGCCGGGGTTAAGGAATCTGCCCTCACAAAACCCGACCGATGGGGACACATACGTTGGTCCACTCTCAGCCTCTAGATGATGACAACCTAACAGAATCTAGCTAAGAAGAATGTACCCTAAAGCTAACAGAGTTCCATCAACAACATTGCACAATAAACATTCAGAATATGAATAGTCATAAATACATAACAATCACTACAAACAGAATAGTGCAATCTAGGGTACATCAATCTACATGCCAGGTTCTATCAGACAAGTCACAACAATCTTGTCCACTAGCACATGCTCATACAACAATAAATCTGCAAGAACCTATCCACTAACATGCTTGGGAAACAGTAACACACAATCAAGAACCTATCCACTAGCACATGCTCATACAACAATAAACCTACAAGAACCTATCCATTAACATGCTCGGGAAACAGTAACACACAATCAAGAACCTATCCACTAGCATGTTCAGTAAATAGTAACAGACAACCAAGATGCAATTAGTGGCAAGCGCAGGGTCCACACAACCCCGATAAGGAATCCTTACCTGAATAAACGGAACAGAAAAATAATAGCTATGCTCTTTGAGCTGCAGAACCAACACGAATAATTAACCTAGACTTAGTAATAACAATCACAATTAATAACTAAACAGATATACAAATCTAGGTATCTAAATGGTAAAGGCTCAGGAAACAGGAGTTACCCAAAATCAAAGAGGATAGGGCCTCGGCAAGAAAGGACACGGGTGGACATGAGGGGCTGCTGCGCGGCGTGCGGGCGGGCTGAGCGGCAGCGTGCAGCATGGGGCGTGGCTACTCTCGGCGAGGTGATCCGTAAGTAGAGACGAGAGCGTGGCTGCCGGGTGAATAGTTAGGGCATGCGTGCGACTACGAAGCGAGCAGCACGGCGATGGGCGAGCGGGTTGGCTGTGCTCGCGGGACCGTAAGGCTGCGAGGCTGCGTGCGTAGGGATGCGAAGGCATTGCGGCTGGCTACAGTCGTTTACGCGCGGGCTAACTCGGTGATGGGCTGCTCGACAAGGGGAACAAGCAACAAGTGAAACGATTGGGGCGTGCGATCGATGGTTGGCTCGACTACGAACGGCGAAGCGATACAGCACGACTGTGGCACGATGTAGCTGGGCAACGATGGGGCAGATGGTGATGCTTGGCGAAGGCATGACTGCGCGCGTGGGCGATCGGTTGGCTCGACGGTAAAGGTGAAGGGAACGGGTTTGGTGGTGATGCTTGCGGCAAGGGAAGGAGAAGAAAAGAGTGAGATTGATGGAGAAGAGGCCCTGGGCATTTTGATCGATCAAACTCCCAAAACCAATTCGATCCTTTTAAATTCCTTTTTAACCAAAACAAGCTCAAAGCCTCCAAACTGCAAAACTAACCCTGATGCCCTGCAAAACACAAAAACAGCTCTGGTCTCAGCCAAATGCAAGAACGACCCAGAAAGCCAATAAATTACCAAACTAACCCTAGGGGCAAAATGACCAAAATACCCCTGAAGGCTAGAACCGCCCTAACGGCCCAACGAAACAATCGAAACAACTAAAAAACATACTTGGTGAATAGGAATGAAAACCTAGGCCGTTACAATGTTGGTACAGACTGGTCATGGGGCTGCGCTCTCTACAGTGGGATGACCCCCGCTAGAGTCTCCTCAACTGCCACTGGTGTCTTCCTCGGTCTCCCTCGTCTAGGTGGCATAGCTACTAGATGTCACTGCAAAAGAACCAAACTCGATCAATCCCCTGCTCAAGCTCCTTAAACAAACACTAAACATACAAGAGAAAGTTAGGCTATTACATGATACTCGAACTCTATTCTATTCCCGACATACCTAGCGGCAACTTGTTTGCTGATGATCATGGACACACGGTTTACATCGTAAACTAGTCTACAAAATCTATTACTCTGAGCTCTGATACCAACTGTAACTTGACATTCTAAAAGACTCTAATGGGAACGTTACTCCTGCATGACTTGAGAAAATATTGAGATGGAACCACACGACATGCATTCTCATTTCGTGAAATAAAGCGTATAGTCTCAAAAGCTAAAAATAATTCTAAAAAAAGGTTTGGGATCTCATGAAAAGTCATAAAGCATAAAAACAGCAAAACAAGTCCAAAGCTAAAAACATGGTATGAGTCCAAAATAACTAAATACGATACATCGTGCCCATGATCATTCAACTCCACAGTCAGCCACCTCGGTGTGCTCCCATACATGAAAGATATAAGGAGTGAGTACATATATAAATATATATACCCAGTAAGAAGTTCACTATAGGGGAAATGATGCAAGCACTAACAAGACTCAAAATACTCGAGCTAAGAACACATGCCAAGCAAAGGTAGGGTCGATCCAGTGATCAAACACCTAGGTCAACGATACTCATATCGTGACAACAAGGCATACTCGAATGCCAAAAAGTCCTCTGACCTCTGTCAGGAAAAAGACTGCGAGTGAGGGTAATACACCGGCTCCCTAAGCCGCAGGTTGGGACACATCCCATACCGTGTTCGAGGAGACGTACACGAATGTCTCGGGGTAGCCTGACCACTGTCAAGGACCTGCCATGAGTGAAAGAAACATACAGAATCCCTAAAACTCAGGCAAAACAACGACACTCGGGTCGTGTTAGCAAGGACATTCACGAATGTTGTGCAAAAATCACTTGAACATATCAGGGAGGGCCACGAGTGAGGAAATCCACACAGGACCCCTAAACCTCGGGCTAGGGGCACCATCTTCTAACTCGGAGCATGTGGGGATTGACTGCCTACAGACAACATCCCAAAAGCATGCAGGCCCATCGACAGGCATCCCTCTGCGCCATCATCTGTCTCAGTGTCCTCTTCCATCTAAGAGTAAGCCAACCTCCATTGGGGTGGGTACCAAAATGAACGGGCTCTTCCGCCCATGAGTAAGCCAGCCCCCACTGAGGTGGGTACAACAATGGGCGGGCTAAGACAATAGGCGATGGCTCAAGCGAGTTGTACTGGCTCCCCCAATCACGTACTACATTGAGAGAACGAGTAACGCATACAACAAGACATATGAGTTCCAACGAGTGTAAAAGAGAGAGAATAAATCTAACCAGAGTCACAAGAGTCCCTAAACTAGCACTAGAATCATTGCATGGCTGATGGGTTGCGATTCCGGTGCTATATTATACAGTAATTCATTCAAAGTCAACTTATGCTAAGTGTAACTCAGAATCACTTACGCGCAAGTATACGCGGTCGGGAATTGTAGCAAGTAATAAGTATATAAATTTATCAAACCCACAGAGATTGAGGTCTAGAGCTAACACTATTAAGATAGAGTTATGCGGAAAAGTAAAGCATGCGTGTATGAGTT
>JBBMKA010067115.1:0-16388 GCA_037833695.1 Sechiopsis laciniata | reverse complement strand
ATGTGAAATTTCTAGTTATGTTATTTTTAATTATCTTTTATGCATGCATGCTGAGTAAGGACCAGGTTTAGGACCATCTTTTGGTCGGGTCCTTACAATTTCACTTAGCTCGAATTTACCTAATGTTTTATCTTGGTTTCGTCTTTGGCTCATCTTAGGTGCATGATTTTTAGCAGTTGTTCGATGATTTTGTAGGCCTAATTATATGTTTTATCCATCAGACATCCTCCTACTGTTGCGTTAATAATAGCCTTATCCGATTCTGATAATTCGTTGTAAAAATGTTCAATTTGAAGCGTATAAGACAGACCATGGTATAGACATTTCGTTATAAGCTCATTGTACCGTTACCAAGCTCCTCCTATAGTTTCATCATCTTCTTGTCTAAAGCTAGCAATTTCATGCCTAGAATTCATGCTTCTTGCAAATGGATAGTATTTTGCTAAAAAGCTTTCAACCATTTGCCTCCAAGTATAATTACTTGGTAGCGTGTTTATCCAGTATCTGGCCTTATCCCTTAAGGAATATGGAAATAGAAATAGTCGAGTATCTTCTAAAGAAATACCGACTTCCTGGTTAGCGTCACTAGCAGCTAAAAAGTTACGTAAATGTTTATGCGGATCTTTCGAAGGAAGTCATTTAAAAGGCTCATTGAATTTAAGCATGTTATACAAATTATTAGTCAATACAAGGTGTATACCTTCACCGTTAGGTCTAACCATACCTGGATATTCTATATGATTGAATTCTCCTTGTTGAGTTCGCATGACTCTATCTCTTTCATCTACCTCCAGCGCTGGCGGTAAATTAGGATTTGGGTTTGCATTTGCTCTAAGTTCTGCACCCGCTACTGCTGCTGGTGGATCTATCACTCTAGGATGATGTTGTACCATAGGATCCATTCCTCTATGATTTCTCCTTCTTTATTCGTGAATCCTCCTTCGAAGGGTTCATTCAGGTTCTAGATCAAACACAAGAGTAATGCTCCTGCACCAATCACACTAAAATGTTGAAACAAATGAAAAACTGCAAATATATATATTCTAAACACTTTCGTCTCAAGATGATTTTACACAATCCCTGGCAACGGCCCCAAAATCTTAATGAGGTTTACGATAGCAAATAGCTAAATGCTTTAAGTGTGGTTAGTTTGCACTTCACGCAAGTATACATGGTCTGCAACAAGTAATAAGTAAATTATCGATCTCTACAGGAATTGGAAACTATCCGAGGTGATGTTCAGAATTGAATTGTAAATTGCACGAATATGATTTGAGTTAGTTTGTAATTGAAAATAAAAGTAAGAAAATAGCAAGATAAGTAATATTGATAAGATACTCATGAAATTCAGCAGCAATGTAATAAACAAGAAACATGCGACAAGGGACTCTATCATACTACTCCTTACAAACATCCGCTTCCGCCGCGACTAGATGTAATTACGAGCCAGCGCTAAGTATGTGATAGTTACGCGTTTATTCCTAAACTTTGCTTCAAAGCATCACAGATATAACACTACCTATCTAACATGCAAAGTAGACTTAGGTTATTTCCTCTTCCGATTTACAACGTATTAGTTTGTGTGGATGGCCGGTCGACACTCTCTATTATATTGATGTACCTAAGCTACATACTCTAGATAAACCCTTCCAGTTTCTTCCTACAACATAATACTAAAATTCAGTTTCTCTTAGCTTTGCCCTAATGAAGTTAGTTCATGATACAGACAGAAAACACAAAACATGACATGGAAAACATATTAGAATTGTATTACTGAAGTAAAATGAGTCTAACAATGAATTAAAAGAAAAATAAATAAACAAACTATCGTCGTTTAGGTCGAGTCTCTAAACTCCTCTATAAAGAAAGAACTAGAGAAAAAAAACCTCCACGACTCTCTATTACACAAACAATCTATTTATAGGGCTAGGTCGTCATATCTCCGAATCTCCCAGAATGGCACGAATCATTCTTCGCGATAATTTCTCATTTAATCTTTGCCAAATGTATTTTGATTTGTCTAAGGTAGGAATCCTGTGATTTCAGCAATCTGTCTTTTAATCTGTCTGGTTAGTCAACTTCGCTGTCAAACGATTCCTTCCTTATTTACTTGAAGTGCTTCTGACCTTTGTCTTACGAGCTTAATTGCTCGCAATCGCGCGTCTTGATTCTCAGCGTCGCACTGCCCCGCTAGCGTTAACCCTGTGAAATCAGAAATGAGCATAAGTCCTACGAAATCCATGCTAAGCGTGCTATTTTGGTTGTTTTCTGCTTAATAATCGATATCTTACATTTTACTCCCCCAATGCGTAAGCATTAGCGAATTACACCTTTTTATTCTTAATTTCGCCTTACTTGCAATGATTTTCAATTAATAAGCGTGAACAATGATTCGAAGTTAGGCTAAAATCTGACTCTATTTTAGTGACATCAGCCACGATTTCATTCTTTCGTTTACAAGTTTTGCACTAGTATCGAGGAGTTAGAGAATTATTTTGACAAAGAAATAAACTTGAATTATTCAGAAAGATTGTCGATAATAAACATTTCCCAAAGACAAACAAAAGAAACTTCGCTACTCAAAATTGATAGTATTATTTTGTGTCTATTATATTTCATGAATGATAATACATTTGAAGTTGGCAAAATGTAAGTATACAAACAAACAAGTATATAAAAAAATAAATAATGGTGAAAAATAGAGATAAAGGGAGAGGAACTTCCATTTACTGCTCGGAGGTATCGTCGTTGGATTCTACGGGTTGAGGAGGGAGTTCTAGAAACAGAAGCAACTGATAAGGACCTCCATAAAGGTCGATTAGGACTTGTTGCAACACCCTTTCTCGCTGGTAGAAATAGCGATGAAAGTTGCGATTCTCGTCCTGGATCTCTCTTAACAACTACAGTTGTTCTTCGCTCCACTAGGTGTGGCCTTCTTCTTGTTTGAGCGAGCTGCACGAGCTAATGACTTAGGAGCGAAGCACAATATTTTTTGCCTTGGTACAAAAGCATCGTTCGGGTTGCCCTTCAATCCTTGATGTCTGCATAGCTCAGAGATGAAGTGAGGAAAGATGAGATGGCTTGCTTTTGGTCATTTCTATGTGCGAATTTCTTTTGAAATAAGGTGCCCAATGTTAACAGAAAGGCCGACCATGATGGTGTAGATCAACAGCGCTCGTTGAACGGTCAAAGTTGAATCGTGTGAAACTGGATCAGCAAAGATTTTAGAAATGATGCTCAGATTCGCTCGACCTCATTTAAGTTAGCCGTATGAAATCTGCAAGACTGCGACCCTTCGTCCCAAGCTACTCCTTCCACCCCAATGACTTCAAGATAAGTTGTGATATCACCCTCCGTGTAGCCTTTCAGCAGTTTTTCATAATTTGAGTCTTCGTCTTCCAGCCCAAAGAATTCATTCCAATCCTCTGGTGCCCAACTAATCGATTGGCTATAAATAGTTGCTTTGAAACCAGAGCAATCGAGCAAAATGGCGGTAAACTCTATCACCCATTCTCGCCTTACTTCGTCGAGTTGTGTGCAGAGATGAACTCAGCTTCGACTTTCGATCTGAGTGATCATGGAATTCGACAGACCCTTGAAATCAGGATCAAACACTTGCTCTGACAAGAACTTCTTCGATTGATATTCGATGATGGTCTTATTTATTGCTTCGTGCCTCTTCTCGGTTATGCAAAACACTGCCACTTCACTCTTGAGTTGTTTGCCCTTATTGAGTTATTTCTTCTGTCGAGAAGGAGTTACGGTTTGATCCTCGGTTCTCTTTCTTCTTAACCCTAGAATTCTCTTGAGCCTCGCACCTCTTTGTAACTGTTCGAGCTCTGACTCTACTTCTTCCCTAGACTCCACTGTAGTGATTCGAACTTCTTCCAATTTCTTTCTCTAACTCGTCACCGAAGTTAATCTTTTCTCCACTCTGGCGAGGAACAATGTAATCGTCATTTGATGTGGCGACTTCGTCACTAACTGGGTGCTTTAAAGGCGTCGAACTTGCATTATCTCCAACTTGTGGTGAGTCCTCTGCTTTGTTGTGCTGATCTGTTTCCATCAGATCTTTTTCTAAACTCACGAATGGCTCCAAATCTTCTACAAAATTGCTAACTTAAAGTTGCATCAGAGTCCGCTTCTTGTGAATTTACGTGATGCTCTGCCTCCTTTTCGGCTGTAAATTTGGTTTCCTCTAAGTTTTCTTTTCCTTGGCTCGCTGAATCTAGAACTATAGCATCAGCATCAAGTTGGCGAAGTGCCAACTATGCGTCATCTGCCACGGCTTCTGGCTCGACTTGAACCTCATATTTGCCTCTCCCAAAGAGATCACTTATCAAACTTTCTTCAACAATTCTTTCCTCTTCGCTCCGCTCCAGGATGAAAGCTGGCAGCTCCACTGTCATGCTCTTTTTGGCCACAGAGGCCTCAAGAGTTTCCCTGACTTTGACGGAGTCCTGCTCTGCTCTTCGTTGCATCCTCGCAGCAGCTTCTTCCTTCTCATTTCTTTTCTTCTCTTTTTTCTCGAGCCTCTCTCTTACCTCGGCTCTCGTTCTCTCCAACTCTACTTCCAACTCTACCATTCGCTTTTAAAGCACCCAGTTAGTGGTTGACTCGGCAGCTTCTTTGGCAGAATCCTCGATGGGCTTAGATACCTTGGCCACGACGGGCTTAACTGCCTTTGTCTCAATTGGCCTATTATGCTTTGCTGCCATAGTTTTGACAGACTTAACCATGATAAACTCACTTTTTTTCACCACCATCAACTTTTTTGCCTCAGCGATCTTGGAGGATTAAAGCCTAGATGGCTTACCAGCTGTTTTAACAGTCATTGTTTGTGAGGGCTTAAAAATCTTGGGCGCCTCTGCACCCACTGTCTCATGGCTCTTCTTTTCTTTCTTTTCTTCGGCAGCTCTGAGTTTGACTGCCTTACCGATAGATGACCCAGCTGGAGACTGTGTTAGGGGCTTCTCAACAACGGGCTTTACTAGCATGCTCACCCCCGTAGACTGTTGCGGCACAGATCGCTTCAATACGAACTTTCATTTTTACTCTCATAGAAGGAGTTTCTTCCACAGTCTTTCTCAGGCCAGCGGTAAGCTTCACTTTCAAACCATTCTTCGCAGCCACGATCTTACTCGCATCCACTTCAGGCTTAGATGTCTTCTTGGTGAGATTGGCATTGACAGGTGTTGGGAAGGCTATTTCAAATTTTGGTTAAGGTTGGTAAAAACTGGCTTAGATTAGCGAAAGTTCAGGAGTTTAGAAGCTCAAAAGGATTTCGAATGCGTGAAAAGAGAAAATGAGAATGGAAAAAGGCAATTTATAGTGTTAAAAAATGCATGCAACGGTCGACCTCGGGAGACAAAATGCCAAATGATGCACAGTGAAGTCTAGATTGTTGGATCGAGATCTTCATCGACACGTGTCATTTGGACTCGTGCAATCTAATCACGCGTCAAGCTGGGTGATAGCTGGCGATGACCACAGGGTGCGTCATTGCATGACATCATTAAATCTCATCCCTTGCTCTAGCAAACTAATCTCGAGGAGATGACAACAAAATCTAAATATACTTCCTTCCACAAAAGACTAAGTTTTTCTTCCAAGCTAACTACTAAGGCATTAAAAACTAGCTAACAACACTTAACAATTTCTAACTTCTAAGAAATACAATAATAATAAAAAAAAATGTATAGCTACAAGTTCAGATGACTTACCTGGCCTGGAGCGATTTAGATTTGAGAAAGATAATACCGTTTGCTTCAACCAGCTTGGTCCACTTCAGGCATCAAGTAGTTGGGCAAATTCTGCCTTCGTAGTGGCTTCACCGTAGTAATGTTTTAGCCTGTGATCATTCACTAAAAATTTGGAATAATCAGAGTCATTTTTAAGTGTAATCGCTCCGTGTGGATGGGCTTGGTCAATCGTGAATTGGCCAGACCACCTAAAATTGAGTTTGCTTGGGAACAATCACAATCGCGAATTGTACAACAACACTTGTTGTCCTGGTAAGAATTCTTTGGACTTGATACGCTCGTCATGCTAACACTTCATTTTTTCTTTGTTAAGTTTAGCGTTTTTGTAAGAGAATTACTGAAACTCTTTAAGTTCTAATAACTGGAATTATCGCATTGGCCCGACTTTTAGCGAATCGACATTAAGTTCTTTTGTGGCCCAGAAGGCTTTGTGTTCTAACTCAAGTGGTAAATGGAAAGCTTTTCCAAAGACTAAGCAAAATGGCAACATCCCTAAGGGTGTCTTATGTGCCGTTCGGTATGCCCACAGCGCGTCATCTAATTTGGCTGCCCAGTCTTTCCTATTCGGTTTAACGATTTCTTCTAGAATTTTCTTGATTTTGTGATTTAAGACCTTGGCTTGGCCATTGGTTTGGGGGTGGTAGGCTGTCGTGACCCTATGGCGAACATTATACTTCTGTAGGACTGTTTCTAAGGCTCTGTTTATGAAATGTGTACCCTCGTTGCTAATAATAGCACACGAAGTACCAAATCGCGTAAAGATATTTTTTGTAGGAAGTTAATGACCGTTCTTGCATCATTTTTAGCACAAGTTATCGCCTCTTCACTGGTGCTCAACTGAAAGTGAGGCAAAGGAAATAATAATGGAATGTCACTCAACTACATATCCTGGTCATTACGGTGGAGCGAAGAAGGCCGCAAAAGTATTCCAAGCAGGTTATTTCTGGCCCTCTATTTTTAAAGATTCTTATAATTTCGTGAAATCTTGTGATGCAGGTCAAAGGTTGGGGAACATAGGCAAGAGAGACGAAATGGCCTTAAAATATATTCTAGAAGTAGAACTCTTTGAGGTTTGGGGCATTGATTTCATGGGGCCTTTTCCAAATTCCCATGGAAACACTTATATCCTGGTGGCTGTAGACTGTCTCTAAATGGGTAGAGGCGATAACTTGCGCTAAATATGACGCAAGAACATTAAATTCCCGAAGAAAAATATTTTTACGCGATTTGGTACTCCGCATGCTATTATTAGCGACGAGGGTACACATTTCATAAACAGAGCCTTACAAATAGTCCTGCAGAAGTATAATGTTTTCCATAGGGTCGCGAAGAGCCTACCACCCCCAAACCAATGGCTAAGCCAAGGTCTTAAATCGCAAAATCAAGAAATTTCCTTTGCCTCACTTTCGGTTGAGCACCAGTGAATGATCTGGTTCGCACATTACTTATACAAGAAGGGCTTATCCAAGAAATATGATTTAACTTTGTACAAGAAGTTCTTCCTCTGTTGACTATTTAGGTTTGCCTGCATGAGTCGACTGGCCAAATAGTTTGCAATATCCGCAAACCAAGGTTCAATTTCACAATTATTAGAATCGATGGCAAATAGCTATTCGTTAGGAAACAACTCATTGATTTCAATTCGCTGCAGCGAACCTTCTACGGATTCTAATCTCGACGGGTGGTCAACGACCACATTCTCACACCCTTTTTTATCTATAATTTCAATGCCAAATTCCTGGAGCAGAAGCACCCATCTCAACCTTCTTGGTTTTGCGTCTGGATTTTTCAACAGATACTTAATAACTGCATGGTGCGTGAAGACCGTTACCTTCACCCCAAATAGATAGGGACAGAATTTGTCCAGCGCAAACACTACTGCTAGAAATTCCTTCTCAGTTGTCATGTAATTCTTCTGTGCCTCGTTCATCATTCTACTTGCATCACTTATAGGATGAATCAGCTTCTCGCCTTTCTGCCCCAACATTGTTCCAAGCAAATAATCACTTGTGGCACACATAATGCAGAATGGTTTTTCCTAGTCAGGAGTTCTCAAGATTGGCGCTGAAACTAATGCTTTCTTTAAAGTCTGAAACGTCTTCGAGCAAGCGAAGTAAAAAACAAACGGGCAGTTTCTCATTAAGATTTCACAAAACGGCTTAGCGATTTTTGAGAAATCCACGATAAATCTCAGATAAAACCATGCATGGCCGAGAAAGTTTCTGATTCCTTTTACATTTTTTGGCTGATCCAATTTTTCTATATTTTCAACCTTCGCTCGTTCTACCTTAGTTCCCTTGTTCGACACCTTGTGCCCCATCATTATCCCTTCGATTACCATGAAGTGACATTTTTCCCAGTTAAGCACCAGATTGGTTTCTTCACACCATTCGAGCACTCTCTAGGCAGTTAGCAAAGGAAGGCCCAAAGTTTCGCCAGTTTTAGAACTAAAATCCTTCCATGAATGCCATTTGGGCTATGCAACGCGCCCGCTACATTCCAAAGATGTATGTTGACCATTTTCTCTGACCTGGTAGAAAGTTGCATGGACGTCTTCATGGATGATCAGGGAGGGGTTTTAGTTCTAAAACTGGCAAAATTTCTATTGATGGCCTAATTTGCGGGGCTCGATCAGCTAAGCTTGGAAAATCTGTTACTTCATTTAGAATTTCACTAACTTTAAGTTCATCCTCTACTGACTCATCTTCACTCCACCCTAAATAATTAGCATTAGCATCT
Organism: Sechiopsis laciniata; assembly: GCA_037833695.1. Classification (NCBI taxonomy): domain Eukaryota; kingdom Viridiplantae; phylum Streptophyta; class Magnoliopsida; order Cucurbitales; family Cucurbitaceae; genus Sechiopsis; species Sechiopsis laciniata. The sequence goes on along the minus strand of JBBMKA010067115.1, from coordinate 7,887 downwards.
TCATTTCGCTCTCGCGAACTTTCTACAAAAACTTCGTTGAAATCATCTACCAACGTAGTTTTGGCGGAACATTCTTCTACTTCTGCGGGGTATTTCATCGAATCAGAGATTTTAAACTTATTCCTTTCTCCATTCATTTGCAAGGTGATCGTTCCTTCGTAGACATCAACTAGTGTCCACCCTGTCTTTAAGAATGGTCTCCCCAAGATGATGAGGACCTCTCTATCCGCTTCATAATCCAAGATTATGAAATCGACAGGGTATATAAATTTGTCTACTTGAACCAAAATGTGTAAGAACCCGACTCTAAAATAGTCATAAACCCGGTTCTTACTCAGCATGCATGAATTTTAAAACCCTTAAATTCAACAAGACAAACAACTGAACTTAAACATTTGATAGAAAAGTAGCAATTCAAAAACTCTTATTAAAAACCAATACAATTGAAAGCCTCTGGCCAGAGTATAGTAAAAATAGTTCTAAACAATTCTCTAAGACAATCTAATCATGCTAAAAACATAAAAGAGACTATATGGCAGACTCCCATGATCAGCCAGCTCCTCCTCTCGCCGCCCAGGTGCTGTCCTAAGTTACCTGGTGGAAAAACCATAGAAAATAAGGGTGAGTACAAAGGCACTCAGTAAGAATCCCCAACCGGGGTACAGTACGCAAGTCACATCATCTAGCATCCTAGCATAAAAGTAGAACAACATCATAAAGGCATTCTCAACACAAGTACATTCACAACATGCTCAAACCATCGAAAGTCTCTAACTCTCGGCTAAGGGTCCACTGTGGATCTCCAAATGGGTTATCAGCATAACCTCTAGAATCTCAAGAGTCTCCAACTCTCGGCTAAGGTGATCAGCTCATTATGCTGATCCTAGACACTTGGGAGAGTACCCAAGCGTCGGGCTCTAACTGAACGGAAAGGTGTATTGATACATTAGCCCGAGGGAGGTCTTCTCCCAGCATTTAATGCACATACGCGCACACCGCATGCTCCTACAAACTGGATAAATGTAGGCCTACACAATCTATGTCGGTCTAGGTGCGCATGCCTATGACTCGAAAAGGTGAGCACTGATCCACAGCAGGAGGGAGGCCCTCGACACCATACTATGGCAGCCTGAATCACACCCAACCCCTGAAGTTAAAGGTCGTCTCAAGGCAGGCTTGCACCAAGGAAAGGACCCCACTCTAGCAGGCCATAAACTAGGCTTATGCGTGTGATAGCTACTCCACACTCGACTGCCGGAGGTAAGGAATCTGTCCTCACAGCCTTATTGGTGGGGACACATACGTTGGTCCACTCTCAGCCTCTAGATGATGACAACCTAACAAGATCTAGCTAAGAAGGAGTACCCTAGGGCTAACAGAGTTCAGCATCAATAACATTGCACAATAACATACAGAATGCCAACAGTGATAAACATAATAGTCACTATAAACAGAAAAGTGCAATTTAGGGTACAAACATTCTACATGCTAGGTCCTATCAGACAAGCCATACAATCTTATCCACTAACAAGTATATCAGCAGAAATATCGTTCAAGCACCTATCCACTAACATGCTCAGAAAACAGTAACACACAGCCAAAAAACTATCAGTGGCAAGCGCAGGGTCCACACAACCCCGACAAGGAAATCCTTACCTAGAAAGCAAGCAGAATGATTACACAAAACAATGCTCCTTGTGCTGCAGAATACCAACACGAGTAACAACCTAGGCCTAGCAATTAACAAGCACATAATTAATATTTAACAGCTAAACAACACTAGGTAACCAAAGGCACAAGGCTCGAGAAACAATACCCCTAAACCGAGAAGACAGGCTCGGCAGCAAGGCTTCAACAAAGGTGAAGGCAAAGCTACTCGCAGACGTACCCGGGAATGAGAGCAGGCGAGGCTCGGTGAGGGTGAAGCTACGAGCGAACGTCTCGCTGGGGCGAAGTGTTCTTTGGAGCAAAGACCAAAAGTGAACGCAGCACAGTGGATCAGCTCGGACAAGTGAACGAGCATGGTCTTGGCCACAAATAGAACAAGGATCGACGGATCTCGACATTAGGCCACGAAAAACCAATGGAGAACGAGAAGGGCTTGGGAAAAACGTACCTGAGGCGAACGGGCCGATGGTGTGCGGGGCTGAGCGCAGAGACGCGATTGCAAGGCTGCGATCGCTGCTGGCGTTCGCGGACGAAGGAGATCCAGTGCGGCATGCTGCGATGGGCGAGCGAGGGGCTGTGCGTGATGATGAATAGCGATCGGCGATGGAGAGGGCTTACGATCGCTGGTGCGTGTGGCTCGGATCGGTGAAGGAGCTGGCTCGGTAAGAGAAATGCAGCGATGGATATATTGGTTGGAAATGGGTTTCTCGGCTAGGGCTTGATGGATCGACAACAAGGAAAGGAATAGAAGTTCTCGACAGAAATGAGAGGAAGAAAAAGAAGAGAATACGGCTAGGGCTTGAGATTTGGAGAAAAGGGCACTTAAATAGAGTTTTCAAGCGATCCCTGCTTCGAGTCCTAGCGAGGGAGAAATTAAATAACCATTTTTCCCTTTTTTTCTCTTTTAACCAAAAATGACCTCCAAGCTTCCAAAAAGCAACTCTAACCTTGGAAACCTGGAATCGTAACAATAACCCGAACTCAGCAACTGATAGAAATAGCCCTAGACTCTGAAGGTAAAATTACCAAAATGCCCCTAAAGGCTTAAACTACCCTAACGGCCCAACCGAACACCCGAATAAATGACCGAACATACCTGGAGAACTCGAATGAAAAACTGGGCCGTTACAATATTGCTTCATTTTAAGACTTTCTTCCTCGAAAGTCCTAAGACTGGTACAACTCCAGATAATGCATCCTCATCTTGTCCTCTAGCTCCCACGTGGCCTCCTCTATTCTCTGATTCCTCCACTGAACCTTAACCAGGTTAATCTCCTGGTTACGCAAAATCTTGCATTCCTGGGCTAAAATCTACACTGGCTTCTCCTCGAAGCTCAAATCCTTATTCAGCTCTAACGACTCATAATCAACAATGTGAGACGGATCTGCCACATACTGACGTAGCATTGACACGTGGAAAATATTATGCACTGCTGTTAAAGACGGAGGCAAAGCCAACCGATAAGCCACCGAACCAATCCGCTCAAGGATCTCAAAAGGCCATACAAACCTGGTACTCAACTTGCCCCACCTACCAAACCTTAAAATTCCACGCATCGGTGCCATTTTCAGAAACACATGCTGGCCAACCTCAAATTCTAAGTCTCAACGCTGAGCATCAGCATAACTTTTCTGCCTACTCTGTGCTGTCACATACGAGCCTTGATCTTCTAGACTGCGTCATTAGTCAGCTGTAACAACTCGAAACCTAAAACCTATCTGTCACCAACCTCTTCCCAAAACATTAGAGACCTGCAACCCTTACCATACAAGGCCTTAAACGGGGCCATCTGAATCGTCGCTTGGTAACTATTATTGTAGGCAAACTCCATCAAATACAGATACTGGTCCTAACTGCTCGAAAAATCTAGCACACAGGCTCATAACATGTCCTCAAGAATCTGATTCACCCTCTCCGTCTGCCCATCTGTCTGAGGATGAAAGGCGGTGCTGAAACTACACTCAGTACCCAAATCCTTCCTCTAGAAGCGAGTAGTAAAGAGGGAATCTCGATCAGACACAATCTTCTCTGGCACCACATGGTACCGAACGATCTGCTCCAAAAATAACTATGCCCACTGTTCAACGGTATAAGTGATCCTATCAGGAATGAAGTGCGCATTGTTGGTTAAACGGTCAACAACAACCCAGATATGAGTAAACCGTTTTGGTGTCCTTGGCAACCCAGAAATGTAATCCATGGAGATCTTCTGCCACTTCCACTAAGGCACGCTCAGTGGTTGCAACAAACTGCACGTTTCTGTCTAGGAGCCTTCATTTGCTGACAAGTGAGACGCCAACTAATAAACTCTGCAATGTCTCTTTTCATGTTGTTCCACCAGAAGGTCTGCTTAAGATCTTGATACATCTTGGTACCCCCTAGGTACCAAGTAAATGAGGAACTGTGAGCCTCGGTGAGCAACTCAGCTCGCAGTCCAGCATCCGGTGGCACACAAATGCGTCATCTAAATCTCAACCCACCATCTGGTGCTACCACAAAATGAAAATCACTGTTTGCCTGAACCCTGACAATCAATCTGCTCAACTTGGGATCACTCAGCTGGCCATCAATGATCCTCTGCCTGATCGAAGGCTAGATAGTTAACTAGGCTACCCTGGTGGTAACTCTTCCAACAACACTGCTATACCGGCTCGCTCTAACTCTTTCCACAATGGAAGCTGGGAACTCAACAAGGCTGCAGAATGCGACGTCTTCCTACTCAAGGCATCAGCCACAACATTGGCCTTACCTGGATGGAACAAGATCTCACAATCGTAGTCCTTTACCAACTCAAGCCATCTTCTCTGTCTCATGTTTAACTCCTTCTGAGTGAAGAAGTACTTAAGGCTCTGGTGGTCTGTAAACATCTGGATCTTCTCACCATACAAGTAATGCCTTCAGATTTTCAAAGCAAACACCACCGCTGCTAACTCCATGTCGTGAGTTGGATAATTTTTCTCATAAGGCTTCAACTTACAAAAAGCATAAGCAATTACCTTACCTTGCTGAATCAAAACACAACCCAACCCAAACTTAGAAGCGTCAATGTACACAACGAAACCACCTATCCCCTCTAGAACTGACAATACTGGAGCAGACGTCAGACTGTGCTTCAACAAAGTAAAACTCTCTTTGCAACTAGCATCCCAAACAAAATCAACACCTTTCCTCGTCAACCGAGTAAGGGGTGCTACTTTAGCAGAAAAGTCCTTGACGAACCTCCGATAATAGCCTGCGAAACCTAGAAAGCTGTAAATCTTTACGACCGTGGTCTGTCTGGCCCATGAACTCACTGCATCAATCTTTGTGGGGTCCACTGCTATGCCATCTCTAGAAACAACGTGACCAAGGAAGGCCACTTTCTCTAACCAAAAGTCACACTTGGAGAACTTGGCGTACAACAGATTTTCTCATAATGCTGTCAATAGTTGCCTCAGGTGCATGGCGTGATCCTCTCTAGTCTTAGAATATATCAAAATATCATCTATGAACACAATGACGAAGTTGTCCAAGAATGCCTTGAACACCCTATCCATCATGTCCATAAACGCTGCTGAAGCATTGGTCAGCCTAAAGGACATAACCACAAACTCATAATGACCATACCTCGACCTGAACGCCGTCTTAGGAATGTCTGCATCCCTGATCCTCAACTGATAACCAGACCTCAAATCTATCTTGGAAAACACAGAAGCTCCCTAAAGTTGATCAAACAAATCGTCGATACGAGGCAACGGGTACTTGTTCTTCACTGTAACTTTGTTTTGCTCCAAGTAGTCTATGCAAAGGCGCATCGAACCATCCTTCTTCTTGACAAACAAAATAGGCACTCCCCACAGGGACACGCTAGGGCAGATGAACCCTCTGTCTAACATCTCCTGCAACTGCACCTTCAACTCTTTTAGTTTTGCTGACGCCATACAATATGGTGCCTTCGAGATAGGGAATGTCCCTGGCTCGAGCTCAATAGTGAAGTTAACCTCTCTGCAGGGGAAAACCCGATAACTCCTCAGGAAACACATCTGCAAACTCTTGAACCACTAGTACTCGATCAACAGTCAACGAAGGGCAGCTTTCCCCAGACAAATTTGTGAAATAACCTCAAGCTCTTCTAGCTAACAAACGGTAAGCTCTAAAAGCAGAAATCAACGGCGGACACACTCTACTCTAGACACTGTGAAACTTGAAACTCTACTTCTTGGGTAGCCTGAACATGACTTCTTTCTGGCGGCAGTCAATCATCGCGTGGTTCTCCCGAAGGAGTTGCAACAAATAACTCAAACCCTAACTCCCGAAGGAGTTGCAACACACAACTCAAACCCTAAAGGTTCAAGTTCTAAACAGGCTTGACTAACAAACAATGCAGAGGTAAACGAATGGGTCGAACCCGAATCAAACAGTACATATGCATAGTGATCAAAGACAAGTAATGTACCTGTGACAGCTACATCTGTCCTCTCGGCCTCCTGCTGAGTTGTGGCAAGCACGCGGCCCTGCTGCTGAGCCGGTCTATCATTAGTTCCAACCTGTGGGCACACTTTGGCTATGTGCCCCTCTTTACCACACTTGTAACAAGCTCTAGGATAAGCTCCACACAAGCCAAAGTAAGATTTGCCACAGGTCCGGCACTGGGGTGGCAGCCTAACTGCACCCTGCTGACGACTCTGTTGTCGCCCCTGATCTCTGCCCTAAAACTGGCCCTGACGACGCTGCTGCTGACCTCCCTACCTGGAAGTCCTGGAGGGCTCAAACTTTCTTTTATGCCTAAAACTAGTTACAACATTTTGAACTGCTGCAGCTGGGGTCTTCACTAAGGGATACTTTCTATGATAGATCTTGGCCAACGCCACAGTCCTGGTGTAAGTATCTGGAGTGAGTGCCCTAACATCTTGGGCAACCTCCAACCTGAGTCCCCCAATGAACTTCTTAATTTTTTACTCCTCTGTAGCAATAAGTTCTGGAGCAAAGTAATTGTGTTCTAAGAATCTCTTTTCCTACCCAGCAATACTGTCACCTCCCTGCTTCAGATTGGCAAAAGCCTCAGCCATCTCTTGTTGGGCTTCCTCGCTAATGTACTGAGCTCTGAACTCAGTTTTGAAGAACTTCCAAATGGCCAGTGGGGACCCTTCAGGTCTGCCCCTATAACGGCCCAGTTTTCCATTCCGATTTTCCAGGTACGTTCGGTTGTTTTTCTGTGGTTCGGTTGGGCCGTTAGGGCTTTCTGAACCTCTAGGGGCATTTTGGTAATTTTGCCTCTAGGGGGTAGTTTGGTAATTTGCCAGGGTTTCGGGTTGATTCAGATAATTTTATTAAGTTGAGTTCTTCGGTTTCAGGTTTCAGGTGCCAGCTTGGCCTTTTAGAGAGGTTTTGGAGCTTCGGGTTATTTAATTGAAAATAGGATTTAAAAACTGCACCTGCTAGGATTCGAACCCTTGACCGAGAGGGGACACGTGTCACAAATCCCCTTCTCCCTTCCCTCTTGGCCGAACCCTAGCTCAAAAAGGGGTTCTTTTTCTTCTTTTCCTCTCATTTGTAATCTCTCTCTCTCTTACTTCCTCTCCAAATCTGACAGCCTCCTTTGCTCAAAGCTCCCAGCCGAGAACACCCACACCGAGCAGTCCCCAGCCGCAGCACACCATCGCCAAGCCCTTCGCCCAGTCCGCGTGTCGCCAGCCACACCTCCTTCTCCCTGTCGAGGCCTTCCGCATGCCAACGATCCGGCGCCAGCAGCCCTTCATGGATCGCACGAATAGCCAGCATCCACGCCTCAGCGCGATCGCAAGGACGTCCAGCTCACGCACGCCAGCCAGCAGATCTGCCAGCTCGCCCTCCGCGTGTCTTCGCCTTCAGCCGAGCGTGTCTTCATCGCGATCTCGAACGCCAGCAGCCAGATCCCGCGCACGCTCTTGTTCGCCCGCGCATCTGCTGCACGTTCCAACCCACCCGCGTGACACGCTGTTCACCCAGCGAGGCTCCAGCAGCTGCCCACGCCACACCCGCAGCAGCCCAGCGTCCGCTTCAGCTCGCCCGCACACTCCTTCGGCCATGCCCGTCCGCATGCCTGCCGATCAGCCTTGTTGTCGTAGCCTACCGAGGGTCTTACTGCCGGGTCTTTAGACTTCGGTTAGGTGAGTCTCTTCTCCCGAGCCTTGTGCGACCTGTTTGCCTGTGCCGTTTAGTTGTTAGATATTGATTAAATTAGATATTAATTAGTTGCT
>JBBMKA010067104.1:0-16391 GCA_037833695.1 Sechiopsis laciniata | reverse complement strand
ACTTGCGTACTGTACCCCAGTTGGGGATTCTTACTGAGTGCCTTTGTACTCACCCTTATTTCTGTGGTTTTGCCACTAGGTAACTTGGGACAGCTCCGGGGCAGCTAGAGGAGAAGCTGACTGATCAAGGGAGTCCGCCGCATAGTCTCTTTCATTTATTTTATGTTTTCAGCCTGTTTAGAGTCTTTTGAGATAATTGTTTTAGTACTGTTTTTGTATACTCTGGCCAGAGGCTTTATATAATAATGGTTTTTAATAACGATTTTTTATTGTCAACTTCCTATCATATGTTAAATTTCTATTGGTTATCTTACTTGTCGAATTTAATGGTATTTAAATTCATGCATGCTGAGTAAGAACCGAGTTAAGACTATTTTAGAGTCGGGTTCTTACAAAAAAAACTCTGCAATGTCTCTTTTCATGTTGTTCCACTAGAAGGTTTGCTTAAGATCCTGATACATCTTGGTACCCCCTGGGTGTTAAGTAAACGGGGAACTGTGAGCCTCGGTGAGCAACTCAGCTTACAGTTCAGCGTCTGCTGGCACATAAAGGCATCCTCTAAACCTCAAACCAACATCTGGTGCTACCACAAAATCAAAATCATCATCTGCCCGAACTCTAACAATCAACCTGCTCAACTCGGGATCACTCAGCTGGCCATCAATGATCCTCTATCCGATCGAAGGCTGGACAGTCAATTGGGCTACCCTTGCGGTAACCTCTCCCAACAACACTGCTATACTGGCTCGCTCTAACTCTTTCTGCAATGGAAGCTGGGAACTCAACAAGGCTGCGGAATGCAACGTCTTCCTACTCAAGGCATCAGCCACAACATTGGCCTTACCTGGATGGTACAAGATCTCACAGTCATAGTCCTTTACCAACTCGAGCCATCTTCTCTGTCTCATGTTTAACTCCTTCTAAGTGAAGAAGTATTTAAGATTCTGGTGGTCTGTAAACATCTGAATCTTTTCACCGTACAAGTAATGCCTCCAGATTTTCAGAGTAAACACAACTGCTACTAACTTCATATCGTGAGTTGGATAGTTTTTCTCATAAGGCTTGAGTTGACGAGAAGCATAAGCAATTACCTTATTGTGCTGCATCAAAACGCAACCCAACCCAGACTTAGAAGCATCACTGTACACAACGAACCCACCTGTTCCCTCCGGTACTGACAACACTAGTGCGAACGTCAGATTGTGCTTCAACAAAGTAAATCTCTCTTCGCAACTGGCATCTCAAACAAAATCAACACCTTTCCTCGTCAACCGAGTAAGGGGTGTTGCCTTAGCAGAAATGTCCTTGACGAACCTCCGGTAATAGCCTGCCAAACTTAAAAAGCTGTAAATCTCTGCGACCGTGGTCGGTCTGGCCCATGAACTCACTAAATTAATCTACTACAATGCCATCTCTAGAGACCACGTGACCAAGGAAGGCCATTGTCTCTAACCAAAAGTCACACTTGGAGAACTTGGCGTACAACTGATTTTCTCTTAATGTTGTCAACACTTGCCTCATGTGCGTGCCATGATCCTCTCTGGTCTTAGAATATTTCAAAATATCATCTATGAGCATGATGACGTAGCTGTCCAAGAATGCCTTGAACACCCTATCTATCATGTCCATAAATGCTACCGGAGCATTGGCCAGCCCAAAGGACATAACCACAAACTCATAATGACCATACCTCGACCTGAATGCTGTCTTGGGAATGTCTGCATCCCTGATCCTCAACTGATGATAACTAGATCTCAAATCTATCTTAGAGAACATAGAAGCTCCTTGAAACTGATCAAACAAATCGTTGATACGAGGCAACAGGTACTTATTCTTCACTGTAACTTTGTTTAGCTCCCTGTAGTCTATGCAAAGGCACATCGAGCCATCCTTCTTCTTGACAAACAAAATGGGCGCTCCCCACAGGGACACACTAGGGAAGATGAACCCTCTGTCTAACATCTCCTGCAACTGCACCTTCAACTCTTTCAGTTCTGCTGGCGCCATACGATATGGTGCCTTCGAGATAGGAAGAGTCCCTGGCTAGAGCTCAATAGTGAAGTCAACCTCTCTCTGTGGGGGCCAACTTGGTAACTCCTCAGGAAACACATCTACAAACTCCTGAACCACTAGTACTCGATCAACAGTCAACGAAGGGCAGTTTTCCCTAGACAACTTTGCCAAATAACCCCAAGCTCCTCGAGCTAACAAACACCGAGCTTTCAAAACAGAAATCAACGGCAGACACACTCCGCTCTAGACAGTGTGAAACTTGAAACTCCACTTCTTGGGCGGCCTGAACACGACTTCTTTTGGCAGCAGTCAATCATCGCGTGGTTCTTCGTTAACCACTGCATACCAAGAATAACATCAAAGCCACTCATAGGCAGAACTATAAGGGTGGCTGCTAACAACTCTCCAGATACCAGGATCCGGCCATCTCTAACTTTTTCACTAGCAAGCATACTAACTTACGAAGGAGTTGCCACACACAACTCGAACCCTAAAGGTTTAAGTTCTAAATAGGCTTGACTAACAAACAATGTAGAGATAAACGAATGGGTAGAGCCCGAATCAAACAGTACATATGCATAGTGGTCCAAAACAAGTAATGTACCTGTGACAGCTGCATCTGTCCTCTCAGCGTCCTACCGGGTCGTGGAAAACACGCGGCTCTGCTGCTGAGCTGGTCTAACAACAGTCCCAACCTGCGGGCACACTCTAGCTATGTGCCACTCCTTACAACACTTGTAACAAGCTCTAGGAGAAGCTCCATACAAGCCGAAGTGAGATTTACCACAGGTCTGGTACTAGAGTGGCTGCCTAACTACACTCTGCTGGCGACTCTGCTGTCGCCCCTGATCTCTGCCCTGGAAATGGCTCTGACGGTGCTGCTGCTAACCTCCCTGCCTGAAAGTCTTGGAGGGCTTAAACTTCCTTTTTTGCCCAAAACTAGTTGCCACATTCTAAGCTGCTGCATTTGGGGTCTTCACTAAAGGTAGATCTTGGCCAACGCCACAGTCCTAGCGTAAGTCTCCGAAGCGAGTGCCGTAACATCTTGGGCAACCTCCAACCTGAGTCCCCCAATGAACTTTCCCTTCTTTTCTTTTTATTGTCGTGGCCCCCGAAGCCATCGACACTTCATCGGTTACTCTTCTCCTAACCACAGAGGTTGTAGGGCTCTCCTTGACTCTAGCGGTTTCCTTTGCCGCTCTTCGCTACTTTCTTGTAGCGAATTCCTCTTTTTCTTTCATTTTTCTTTCTTTCATGCCTTGCCTTTCCTTCTCCTGCATCCTTCGATCCTCTAATTCTGCTTCCATTTTTGCCATATGTTTCAGTAGCTCTAGATCAACTACTGGCGTAACAATTTTCACTGGCGCTGCTTCCACATGCGCCACTACGAAGGACTTGACTTTCTTCTCCTCTCCTGGCTTGGGTCCACTCACTTCTGCCTGCCTAACAATTTTTGCCACCGCGTTTTTGGCAGCCTTCTCCTCCACCAAATTTACCATTCTCGCCGTATCGAGTTTTTCTACTTAGAGCCCTGATGGCCTGACTGTTGGCTTGACCTCTTTCTCAACAGCAAGCTTGGTCCCAATCTTCACCCCTGCAAGCTATTGTTGCGGTACTAATGGCTTCAGCGAGTTCTTGGGCTTAACTCCCACAAAAAGAGTTTCCTTAGCTGTAGAGTGGCTCTCTTTTGCCATAGAGCTCTCCCTAGTGGCAAGCTTCTTTTTTAGGAGGTTCCTCGTAGTTGAGACCTTGGCTGAATAAACTTTAGATTTCGCCACTTTCTTGGCTAGGCTAACATTAACTGGGGTTTTGGAGGCCAGTTTGGAGATTTGGTTAAGGTTGGCGAAAAATGAGCGAATTTTGAGTGAAATTTAAATTTGGAAAGCTTGAGAATTTAATTATGCGTGAAAAAGAGAGAAATGAGGGAAGTGAGGTATTTATAGAGTTTAAAAACTAGGGCAACAGTCAGCCTTGAGAAGCGAAACGTCAGACAACGCACGGTGAAATCCTAATTGTTAGATCGAGATCTCTAGCGACACGTGTCGAACAGGGCTTGAACGATGAATGCCATGCGTCGGGTTGGGGCAATTGTTGATGATAAAAGCGTGTGTCATTGTGTGACCTCATAAAAAATCTAACCTCGCGCGCGCAAAAAAATATTGAGACAGCGATAGCGAAAATTAAAGATTAATTCTCCCCAAACAACCAACTTTTCTCCTTCGCTAAACTAACAAAGCAATAAACCTAGCAAACTAAATCGTAATATGATTAAACTATTTAACAACAAAAAACGTACAAGTACAAGTTCAAGTTACTTACTTAGTCTGAAGCAATATTAATTTTAAGACAGAATATACCATTCGCTTCAGCCAGCTTGGTCCACTCAAGCATCAATCAAGGGGGCGAAGTCTTCTTTTGCGGGCTCCTCACATTAATAGTACTTCAACTTGAGTTAGAAGTGGGCTCAATTCGGATATTGGTGGTTGTTTGGTGGATGGCTGCATTGGTGGCGTAATTCTATCAACGAGGCTTAGCGAGTCGATTGCATCAGTCAGACTCTTGCTATCCTCAAGTTCGTCATCTAATCGCTCATCTTCACTTAATCCCACATAATTGGCATTAGAATCTTCTTGTTGCTCAAGCGAGCTGCATGCATAAACTTCGCTGAAATCATCTTCTAATGTACTTATAGGGAAGCATTCTTCGAATTCCGCTATGTGCTTTGGCCAGTTGCAAGTGTTGAACTTCATTTCTTCGCCATTCAGACACAGAGTTATGGTGGCCTCACACACATCGACTACGGTTCGCCCCATTTTCAGAAATGGATGACCCAAAATAATAGGGACTTCCCTATCTGCTTCATAGTCTAGAATTATGAAATCTGCGGGGTTAATAAAATTGCCCACTTGGACCAAAATGTCTTCTATTTTCCCTTCTGGTTGCTTAATAGAATTGTATTGTTACCGACGTCGATTTTGCTTTGCCGATTCTAAAATGTTTATAAATTGATAACGACATCAAGTTAATGCCCGCGTCAAGGTCGACAATGCTTCTCCATTATGCTTACCTCAAATAGAGATAGGAATGGTGAATGCGCCAGGGTCATCCTCCTTCGCTGGCAATTGATTTTTCATTAGCGCGCTACACCCTCGATTGAGAGATACAAATTTCAGATCTTCCATCTTGTTCTTTTCTGTCAAAACTTCTTTTAGAAGCTTCGCGTAATTTGGTATTAGCTGCAATGCATCCAACAACAGAATGTTGATTTGTATACCCTTCAGAATGTCCATAAACTTCTTGAATCCTACTCCTTCCTGTTTCTTCTTAAGCCTCTGCAGAAATGGAGGTGAAGGTTTGAACTCAACCACCTTGCTAAGCACTTTGTCCGCTCTCGCATTACAGGGTTTCGCAGACTCATTTTTCTCAAATTTTTCAATCGCAATAGCGACTTCTTCAACCTCTTCAGACTCTGGGTACTTGTCAACTTCTTTAATTTTTTCTTCATACTCCCCTCCTTCAATATTTCGCTTTGGCGAATCTGTTATCAAACTATCAGTCAATTCTTCAGTGCTTTCTAGCTTTGCTTCATCATGTCCAGATCACAAATATAGCTTTAGCTTATTCTTTTCCCTCTTTTCTAGCTGGTTCAGTATCAGAGGGCAATCTTCCAACGGGTCTTTGATATGGATTAGAATGTGACCCAACATTTTACCTTCAAGCTGCCATGAAATTCTAGCTTGAAGGTAAAATGTTGGGTCACATTCTAATCCATATCAGTCTTTGTCTTAGTTTGTTTGCGAGATGTCCCATCTGCGTCTCCAAATTCCTCATCCCTAATAGCTGGCTCTGCATGGCAACTTGCTGAGTTTGGACTGCAGCTTGCTGTTTTTGCGAAGCTGCCTCATTTTTGCTATGTATTCCTTCAACAAGCTTTCTAGTTAACTATTAGAGGTTTACTGAAAATTTTGCTGAGGCATCTGGTTTCGTTGGTTTTGGAAGGAATTCCACCCTTGATGCTGCTGACCCATTAGTGCGTCAAATCCTGGTGGATTCCCATTATGCGGCTGGAATGCTTGAACAACCCAGATTTCCATTGTTAGACCATGAAAAATTGGGATGGTTTCTCCATCCAGCATTATAAGTATTGAAAAATGGGTTGTTTTAGCGATTTGGTTGCACGAAATACATCAAAGTGGTATTGTGAGGGAAATTTTAGTACAGATGTGCATCACAGCACATGGCACAAGACTCCGTCGTAGTCAGTTGTTGCTAATTGTTGGCCAATGCCAATTGCGTTGAATTAACACTATATACTGCAACATTCGTGACTGCATATTAAGTAACATTTCTCTCATCTTGGACACTTGTTGTCTCAACAACGGGTCACTGCATGATTCATTCTTTACTCCAAGCTTGACATCTTGACGTAAATCGTCTTTCAATTGACTGGTGTGTTAAAGCTATTCTTTCCACTATTTTAATGGCTTGGTGATAACTCTCAAGAATTGAGAGTTAAAGTAGATGAAAAGAATATATTTTTATGTGAATTTGCTAATATTTAATAAAATCAATATTGATTTTCGCCTCATCATACCAAATATTATGCTTAAATGAAACATCCTATAGTTTTCTGATTATGATGCATTTTAGAGGTTCGCTGTAGCGAAATATGCTTGAATGTGATCAAATTTATAAGTGTTAAAAAGAATTGATATTTTCTAGTTTGTCTACAACATTTCTGATGAAGCGAAGCGAAATTCACACAAGAATGAGCTCACACAAGCGAAGGTCAGCCCATCAAGCGCGTCTTGAAAATAGCCCACACCGCAGCATAATAAGAAGAATTACCAAATGTTTTGCTTAGGCGAAATTGATTCCAACGAAAGTAAATGCTTGGGAAGTTAGCGAAATCAAGGATACTCTGATACAGCCCACAATACGGATCGTAGAGCAGAAATGTCAGAATGCGATAGCTTTCAGCTGAACGACGATCGTAGAGCAGCTTTAAACAATGTCAGGATCGTGGAGCAGACCTTGTCGCTTGGAGTTGAAGTATAAATAGCTGCCCTTCTTCTTCATATAGGTGACTCAATTTTCGGGGTCAATCTTCCATTTTAAGGTCGATCCTTTGTCAATCTACATTTCGATCAAAGTTCCTTGTATTTTGTTAGTTTAGCCATAGTTTAGCAGTAGCTTAGTCATTTTTGGCATTCCCAGTTGTTTAGTAGTTTAGCTTTAGCATAGTCATAGTTAGACAGAGTTGCAGAGCATAGTCGGAGCTAAATCCTAGTTGTTGTCTTTACGATTTCGACCAGGCTTCTTCTTAACTTTGTTTCTCCTTTTAGTGCTTTCGTTATTTTTGCCTTATCACAAGTTTGTAGAACCTTTTTAAGTGTTTTTAATGAAGGTAAAATACATTCTGTCTGATCCACTGTATGTATGCCTCTGTTTCACTTTGAGAGAATAGAAATAGAGCCAACCTGCATGTCATAACATTAAGTTTTGTTAATTTGTTTTACTTGCATTTAAAAAGAACACTTAGAGATAAGGTTCACCTAGTGCTGTTTTACTTAGCTTTAGCGTTGTTTGAGTTCAAGAGAACCGAACTAGGAGCTCGAGAGAGCCAAAGAGAAGCCATCAATAGTTCACTTCGTAGTTTAAGGTAGTTTCGCCTAAGCGAAACTCTCCGAAAAGCCTTACTCTCCTTCCAATGCATTTGCATCTAGTTTAAGTTACATTACGTTTATTTTGCTTAGTTTAGTTCCATCATAACTAATCTCACCTGTTACTTTGACTCTTTAGCCTTTGCTTAAACATGACATTAATCACTAATCCCTATGGAGATGACCTTTACTTACATTAAAACTTGCTACAACAGGATTGTGTATACTTGCACATTCTTTGGGAAACCACACACACACACTTTCGCTTGATTGAGTATAATTTTGCTTGGGCGAGATTATTTCTTTTCACGTCACCATTCTCACATCATTATTATTTTCTTAATTTGTGTATTCGATAAATTTGCGGACAAGTTTTTGCAAAAACTTGTTCGTAAGATTTCCAACACACAAATTAAAGAAATAATAATTAATTGAGAAGAACAGCACTAGGTGAACCTTATCTCTAAGTGTTCCTAGTTCGGTTCTCTCGAACTCAAAAAACGCTAAAACTAAGCAAAACAGCACTAGGTGAACCTTATCTCTAAGTATTCTTTTTAGATGCAAGTAAAACAACTTAACAAAACCTAATGTTATGACATGCAGGTTCGCTTTATTTCTATTCTTTCGAAGTGAAACAGAGGCATACGTACAGTGGTTCAGACAGAATGTATTTTGAGTTAATGCAGCATGCATAATAGTTTGACATCTCGCTATAGCTTCGCTTAGGTGAGCTACTCCTACTTGCCTACTTCATTCCAATGAAGAACTTAGCTACTCATAACGATAAATAAATTCAAAGCAAAATAAAAGCAAAAGTTCATCTTCATTAAAAACACTTAAAAACGTTCTACAAACTTGTGATAAGGTGAAAATAACGAAAGCACTAAAAGGAGAAACAGAGTTAAGAAGAAGCCTGGTCGGAATCAGAAAGACAACAACTCTGATTTAGCTCCAACTATGCTCTACAACTCCGGCTAACTATGGCTATGCTAAAGCTAAACTACTAAACAACTGGGAATGCGAAAAATGACTAAGCTACGACGAAACTATGGCTAAACTAACGAAATGCAAGGAACTTTGATCTGAATGTGCTCGACGGAGGATAGACCCCAAAATGGAGGATCAACCCCAAAAATTAGGTCACTTAAATAAAAAAGAAGGGTAGCTATTTATACTTCAGCGTAGCTATTTATACTTCAGCTTCAAGCGACAAGGTCTTCTCTACGATCTTGACATTGTCTAAAGCTGCTCTACGATTGCCGCTCAGCCAAAAGCTACAGCGTTTTGACAAATCTGCTCCACGATCCGTATTGTCGGCTGTGTCAGAGCATCCTTGATTTCGCTAACTTCCTGAGCATGTACTTTCACTGGAATCAATTTTTCATAAGCGAAATATTTGGTAATTCTTCGTATTATGCTGCGATGTGGGCTATTTTCAAGGCATGCTTGATGGGCTGACCTTAGATTGTGCAAGCTTCTTCTTATGTCTCTCGAGCTCCTAGTTTGGTTCTTTCAAACTCAAATAGCTATTCACGTAAACTATGGAATTAGGCGAACCTTATCTCTAAGTTTTCTTTGATAAGCAGTGGCTGGCGATATTCGGTGCGGTATAAATAAACTAATGATTAATTCTAAGTGTGAAACTAAGTTCTAAGCTTCGAATCGCATTAAAACACAAGTATATGCAGTCGAGTAAGCAACAAGTGAGAAGTATTTATATTTATCAGTCTCCACATGGATTGAGGTAAGAACTAGTACTTCTATCTTGAGAGTTATGCAAATAAAGTAAAGAATGGATTTGAAGTTGGTTTTGTTGTTGATGCTAACAGTAAATAAATATGAATGCTAATTTAAACTAGAATTAAGTGTGAATGCAATGAGTAGTGTTGAGAAAACAGTTTCAAAAGATGTTAACAATGCAGAACAAGTTATCACGCTTCTTACTTCCCTAAACTAAAAAGTAGCTTCCGCACTTAATGATTTATGGCAGATCCAGCTTCTGCTGCAATCTCTATACTAACTCAGGGCAATGCAAGTGTTAGTAAGTTTATCTCTAACACTTCAAATACTGAAAAGCCTTCACCCAATCCAAACGTAGCATACTAGATCATCTTGCAGTTCCTTCTTCTAAACTCGTCGCAGGTTACAAACGTGGGTAGCTAATCGATGCATTTGTACTAATTAAAAACACAACAGTGTAAAACATGATAATCTACACTCCTAACATGCTTCTATATATAAATCCTCATCAACAACTCCTATAATGCAGCATAGCAATAAACACAAGTAGAAAGTTAAAATCAGCAAATTTTATTACTACTACTAAATGTTCACAACTATAGACTACTCCTAAGAAAAACAATAAAGGTTGGAATTGGCGCGCTTGTGAAGTGTGCAGTCTCCTTGTCATCGGCTTTTACGAACACCACCGGCTACTTCTCCTTAAGATCAGCTTTTGGCCAACCGACCAGCTTCGATCCTCAGCTTCCCTCTTGCTATTTATAGATATGAATTACTTGGTCAAAAAGCTTAGGTGAGTTGTAAAATCTTCATTAATGTAGGATCTGTTGATTTCCGTCGGAATTTATTTGATTGACGCCAACTTAATTGCTTGATTGATTCTTCATTTGTTTTCTTATTGGCGTGACCATTCGAACATGTTTACATTATGGTTTAGAGCTTTCTTGTGCTGCTTGTCACCGTTCGTGCTGATTTGTCCTTCCTGCACTTAAGCTTCATATTGCCTGCATTGTGCATTAAATTAGCACAGTTTATACAATATTTATGGTAAAACCGCGAAACTGTGCTTTTGATGCTAATTCATGTATGTATGCAACTTCTAGCTGATTTTACTTGTAATTTACATATTATAGCCTAATAATTTCCTTTGAACCTTAGAATAATGCATAATAGAATAGCCTAAAATATGCTCTATTTGAGAGTTATCACACCCCCAAACTTAAATCATTGCTTCTCTCAAGCAATGTATCGTCTATCTATTAGTTATCCCCGTTCAACTAAATCGGCATTCTCCTCTCGAGCTTAACACTAGCAAGTCTTATCGCAACTCATAATCTTAACATCAAATATCTTTCTCTTTTCAGTTTTCAAACCTTCCCAAAGAGTCAGGTTTTGCCTTAAAATCTTCCTTACCATGACTGATAGATCGTTCCTCATCACAATTTTTTCTCATTACCTAATCTATTGTACACAATCACTTCTACCACTAAGTTTACCCAAAACATTATGTTAAGGCTGCTAATTAAGTTCTGTGATCCTTCAAGGCTTATGCTTGTCGCATTCCTATCAGGTTATAGTCATGTCTACAATCTATAGTTTTTAAAATGTTCTGTTTAAGCATAAAACGTCCCATTTAAGCAATGGAAAGTTTTTAACTTGCACTAATAATGGACAATGGAGTAATGGAAATCCTATGGCTTATTCGCACTTAATGCCTTAATTTTGCTCAAAATGTTTTGACCTTTATTTTTCTCACTAAAAAAATTATTATTATTATTATTTATTATTTATTAATTTTATTTTTTAATTTTTTTAAACTTAAAATCAACAAATCACTCCTCGGGCATCCCTCATCCCCAAACATAAAGTCTTCATTGTCCTCAATGAAGCTAGGGCTTAGTTCCCCCAAACTTAGCTATTTCTGTAATTGCGATACTCTATCTCAGGCTCTAAGACGATTTGTGAATTTTGGTTCTTTCTGTGATTCATGATAGGGATTACTCTAATGCTAGGTTTGAATCTATGGAATTTAAGAATTCTTCTTATCAAAAGAAAAATTTAATACTAATCTTTAGATTTGCGATAATAATGTTAGCGCTAATTTCTCGAAGAAAATGAGCATTCTAATAATTCATAAAGGAAAATAGAACAAGTTGCATCTTAAGAATTGACATGCATGTCCCTAAGAATTAAATTGTGACTACAAATGATATGCATGGAGAAAAGGAAATAAATGTGTTAAAGGAAAATAAGAGAGCGGGACTTCCATCTAAGTATTTGCATTGTTGCTGCGATTGCCTTGCTTCGAATTTAGTATGTGTTTTAGAAATTCAGGCCATTCGAAGTATTCTTCCATTGCTACCATGTTGAGTATGAGGAGCTCATCTCACTCTTTTGCATAAGTTAAATATCTCTGCGTGATCGCGTAGAGCTTATTTAACTTTTCTACTAACCCTACTACTGTTACTGCTTCTCCATTGTTCATCCGTTCATCTGCATCGACCTCCCTTACTGGAAAAATTCGTATAATCTGATCGTGACGATGCAGTTGAATACCTTGCTCAACGCATAGTTACGTTATTGCGAACGGAAAGTATAAGGAGTCTTGAATATTTTTAGCATGGCACTGCATTTGTGCTTCTAGGATTTTTCCCAAGTTGATATGCATTCCGAGATTAATCGCAAATAACAACATTGCTTGCTCCTTCCTGATTAGTGCCCTATTGGTTGAGGGCATTATTGATGTTTTGATAAGTTTCAACCAATCTTGAAGGTCTTCTATAACCATGGATCTTGGAATGATGTCGGATCGTTCCATGTTGTTCCCACTACTCCTATTAATATCAGGTTTTTTTGCATTTGTTCATCAGTGGGAGAGCTTATCAATTACTGGCAATATGTTCCATGAACATTAGGTGACGTGAATGCTTTATTCCATGTGGTTACTGTGTAGTTAATTAGATGGCCTTGTACTCTTGAGAATAGTGGCCTCTCCTTATTTAGATTCGCATAAAATTGCTGCACCCGCTCAGTCCATGCGTTCATCACAGAAATGAAGCACCCTTTCTATCCCAATTTCCCAATCTTACTAACAGTTTCTTCTGAGATTCCCTTCAGTCCTACTTTGCCTTAAATCCTTTGGTCACTAGTGCAATGAATTTTTCCTCTGCGTTGATGGATGTAAAGGTTGTACCTTCTCGTACAACTCCAATCTTAGCGCAAGGCTTACTTTGCATAACTTTCGGCAACACCTAGTTCTTATGGATTGAACTCTAGTATTGCAAAACCTGGGGTGCTACTATTCCTTAACATTTAACACTTCAGACACTTTAGGGGAGTTCTCATCTTCATCCTCGCGTGGCTCACCTTCTTTTGGATCCTCTTTTATTGATTCTTCGATGTCCTCTTTAGGTTTCATTTTGACAATCCTTGCCACTCCTTGGTGTGTTCTAGGTTGAAGATAGTCCTCCATTCGTCTGTCTGTTAATTCCAGGCATTCTGCTATTAAGGGAGATTCTTCGTCGTTGCTGTTTACAACTACATAAGTCCTCCATTCGTCTGTCTGTCAATTCCAGGCGTTCTTCTATTAAGGGAGATTCTTCGTCGTTGCTATTTACAACGACATAAGGGGCCATACCCTTCTCTTTTATTTTTCTGAAGAACTTCCCACTTCTGGTTTGTCATTACTGCAAACTTTATCTGTACTTTGGTTCTTGATCAAACGCAGTTAATTTCTTAATTCCACGCCCTAAGGGCATTGAATCTTGAAATCGTTTGTTCTCATCAATCATCTTCGCCTTAATGGTTTTGCTACAGATTTTGTGATTGGAAGTCATTGGACGGAAGAGAACTTATGATTGCTTAAACTGAAGGTTCCAAATGTGGTGATTGATGTCTTTCTCAAGCAGGATTTATATAGGCTTTTCGAAGGATTTCAGAAATTCATAAGTAAGGAATGGAATAATCACAAAAGGTAATTCTCTACACAGATTTTCAAATCGTACCAATCCTTTCCTAAACTATGTAAAGAAAGAAAACTAAGGAAATAACTCAAAAAGAAAATTGTATAAATGAAAAAACTTCCTAAAAGAAAAGAATTGCTGTAAAATTTTGCACAAAGCCAAAAATACCAGATTTTTGCATTCCAGGAATGCTGCTGAGCAAGATCTAGGCAGAACCTTGTGCTAATTCCATCCGGTGTAGTTATCTTTGCGCTAATGTTGTTCTCCTGCTAACTAGTTGACTCTGCATCTCCCATGTTGGTTTAATGCAGAATTCTAATAATTTGCTCTACAGGTTCATTACTCACTGTGCTAAATGGTTGAGGACTTTCATCCTCGTCTTGGCTTTCATCACTAGAAAGTTGCTTGTCAACTTTGGAACTGTCTTCTTTTGCCATCACAACCTCTTCCATGTCTTCAGCTTCTAGGGCGGTGAACATTGCCCAGGCCTCCTCCTACTGCTGATATTGCATATTTTGTAATTTGTCCTTTTTCTTTACCTTAATCTCAGCTTCCAAGGCGGTGACCCTTGCCTATGCTTCCTCCTGTTGCTGAAAACATTTGCTTTGTTCCCTTTCTATTTCTTCTGCATGCCTCAAAGCTTTGGCCTTTTCTTCTTGCTTGATCATGGCCAGCCGAAAATCTTCCCATGCGAGTTTATGTTCAATCTCATCAAAAAATTCTACGGCTGATGCTACATTAATTACCTTGATCCTCAGATATATCTCTTCTTTATTGGTATTGCAGGCTGCGCTTTTCTCTGTGTTTTCCTCTAGAGAGTGTTTGTGCTCATGTTTGGGCAGTTGAGGTTCTATTATTATACCATTGTCCCTCATCCATTTCTTCCGTCGTAGTTGTTCTTCTTTTTCTATGGTTGTACCCGCAGAAGACTGCCCATGATTGTACATTAGTCCCCGAGGTTCATGACTCTTAGCTTCCCATGGATGACTCATGTTGCTACGATCTTCTAATAGACCGAATTGATACGGGAAGATACCGCTATCACTTGCCTCAAACTATGACTGTTGTTCACAGTTAGGATACGTTGAATAGAAGTTTGTTGTGTATGTCTCATCCGCATAGCCTTATTGTTGATAAAAACGTGTTTGTTGCGGATTTACAGTGTTGTTCCATCGCTGATTAGTAAAGTGATAGAATGTCATCTTTGACGCTCGTGCTTGTGGTAATGTGATTGAGACTTTTTTCCCTGTTAGTTGTATTGTCTTGAATCTCGGTTTTCCTAGAATACAATGGTTCAACCTTTTAGCAACAAAAACTACTCTCAAATGAAAAATTCTAATTCTAAACAATCAATCCCTAGCAACGGTGCCAAAAACTTGACTGGCAATATTCGGTTCGGTATAAATAAACTAATGATTAATTCTAAGTGTGAAACTAAGTTCTACTCTTCGAATCACATTAATACGCAAGTATATGCAATCGAGTATGCAGCAAGTGATAAGTATTTATATTTATCGTTCTCCGCATGGAATGAGGTTAGAACTAGTACTTCTATCTTAAGAGTTATGCAAATAAAGTAAAGAATGGATTTAAAGTTAGTTTTGTGGTTGATGCTAACAGTAAGTAAATATAAATGCTAATGCAAACTAGAATTAAAAGTGAATGCAATGAGTAGTGTTGAGAAAACAGTTGCAAAAGATGTTAACAATGTAGAACTAGTTATCATGCTTCTTGCTTCCCTAAACTAAATGTAGCTTCCACACTTAATGGTTTATGGCAGATCCAGCTTCCACTGTAATCTCTATACTAACTTAGGGCAACACAAGCATTAGTAAGGTTATCTCTAACACTTCGAATGGTGAAAAGCCTTCACCTAATCCTAACGTAGCATACTAGATCATCCTGCAGTTCCTTCTTCCGAACTCGTCGCAGGTTACATACGTAGGTAGCTAATCGACGCATGTGTATTAATTAAAAACGCAACAGTGTAAAACATGATAACCTACACTCCTAACATGCTTCTACAAATAAATCCTCATCAATAACTCCTATAACGCAGCATAATAGTAAACACAAGTAAAAAGTTAAAATTAGCTAACTTTATTACTACTACTAAATGTTCACAAGCTATAGACTACTCCTTAGAAAAATAATAAAAGGTTACAATTGGTGCGGTTGTGAAGTGTGCAGTCCCTTTGTTATCTGCTTCCACGAACACCACCGGCTGCTTCTCCTTAAGATCAACTTTTGGCCAACCGCCTAGCTCACCAAACCTCGGCTTCCCTCTTGCTATTTATAGAGATGAATTACTTGGTCACCAAGCTTAGGTAAGCTGTAAAATCTTCATTAATGCAGGATCTCTTGATTTCCGTCGGGATTTATTTGATTGACGCCAACTTAATTGCTTGATTGATTCTTCATTCGTTTCCTTGTTGGTGTGACCATTCGAACGTGTTTACATTATGGTTTAGCACTTTTTTTGCACTGCTTATCACCATTCACACTAATTTGTCCTTCCCGCGCTTAAGCTTCGCATTGCCTACATTGCGCTTTAAATTAGCACATTTTATACAATATTTATGCTAAAACCACAAAACTGTGCTTCTAATGCTAATTCATAAATGCATGCAACTTCTAGTAGTTCTTACTTGCAATTTACATATTATAGCCCAATTATTTCCTTTGAACCTTAGAATAATGCATAATAGAATAGCCTAAAATGTGCTTTATTTGAGAGTTATCAAGCAGGCAAACCTAGCAATCCTAATGTTACACATGCAAGTTCGCTTTACCTTTCTTCTCTCGAAGCGAAGTAAAGTTACACACAGTTTGTCAACGGAATGTAATTGAAATTAATACAGCATGCATAAAAGTTCAATTCTCTAACCCTATGCCCAAGCGAAACACCCTACTTGATATGGATCAGAACGTGACCTAACATTTACTTGTGGATGGTTACAAAACCTTCAATTTTGGGATTTTAGGAGTTTTTATGCAATTTTATGTTTTAAAA
>JBBMKA010067073.1:0-48320 GCA_037833695.1 Sechiopsis laciniata | reverse complement strand
TCCAAGACCTATCAAATCTTGGTTTATCTTGTATTCTTTTACCTTTTTATATAATCTAGATCCTGGATCATATCAAAATACTCCCCTCAAACTATAAAATGCTTAATGACACTATGGAAAGACATTTACTTGCCACAAAAGTGATCGTAATTCTTGAGCCAAGTATTAGAAAGTGTTGGTTACCTTTCTCTAAACCCTATGCAGTCTTTATTTTCAAATCCGCCAATTTCATTTTTTAACCATATGTTTAAAACTATTGTAAACTGCTGCATGCCAAAGAATCCTTCCTTTCCCCGCGACAGGAAGGTTACTGAACATTTCCCCCATACTGCTTCAAGTAAGGATGGTCTTCTATCATTTTCATAATTAAAGATGGAAGTAGAAGAGCGCTCCTCCGGAAAGGAGCAAATATATGAGCCTTGAGGAGCTTAATTGCATACCTCCTTCCTTCCCTCCCTCATATTTTTATTTTTCTTAGAGATCCCTCCCTTATATTTTGAGGTATAACATAGTCAAGAAGGCATTGAGAAACTAAGAGGTTATGAGTTTAATCCATGGGGTCACCTACCTACTAATTAATTTCCTACAAGTTTCTTGACAACCAAATGTTGAGCTCAGGCGGGACATGAGAGTCGAGGTGTGCTTAAGCTAGCTTGGATACTCACAAAAATCATTAAAAAAATCCTCCAAAAATGTTTATCCGAATATATCTTGAATCTTATTAAAAGAACAGTATATCTTTAAGGTTCATATTTATTTGAAATGATTGCTTACTGTTTTCAGAGGACAACAAGAAGTTCAAAGAGGTCTTCAACATCCAAAGGTTCAAAATTTCTTCATTGATTTTATTATCATGATCATGATATTACTACTGTAACATCAAATCTGAAAAGTTGGGTTTCTACAGTTTCTGCCCAAAAGATGCAGCTTTCTGGTTCGAAGCGAAAGATTGACCAGGTGATAGATAAATCTTCATTTTTAAATAACACTATTCTCCTGGAAATGACCATAATGGATCATTATGTTATTCTTCAGGATGAAGGATCAAAGAAAAGGAGGGTTGTCCAGGGGCAACATGATGGTCAAGCTCTCATTCTCTCTCCATTTACTTCCATTATTTCTCAAACAGTATTATATATTGTCATAATTGGCTTGCTAAGCATATGTCACCTCTCTTTTTATGTTGGGTTCTCATGGAAATTCTAAATAATTTATGATTGCTCAAGAAGTTATACAATTCTCTTATAAAAAAGAAGTTATACAACTCTTATAGTAAGATCTAATAGAATATTGATTTTCATTTCCACAAGAAAGATGTGCACTTCAAATTTGGACTATTTGCTGTCGAATCATAATAGATTTTTTTTTTTTGTATTACCCACCGACTCTCCCAAGGGCGAGTACCTGACTCAGAGTCAGTACATACAAATTTGGGTTCTGGAATTACCTAGTGTAGCTTTATAAACCACCTTGAGCTGATTGTGTTTATATGGCATGTTTACATGGTCAATTGATGTATAGTTGCTCTTTGAATTTGCAGGAGGAAAAGTCAAAAGGAAGGATACAGAATATGAGGTATTAGTGCCATTTTTACAAGCTGTCCTTTTGAATGATCTGCTGCTTTATTTTAGCTTCAGGATTTCTTACGTGCACTGATCCAGCTTGAAGCGAATATTCTTCTCTTATTATCTAACTGGACAAGTGGCCTTTTTTATGATAAGTTAAGCTTTCATTTGAGAAAAGAATGGAAGACGAGTGACCATTATTTATAGCTACTACAGCCAGAACTATCTTAGTAGTAATCAACTTAGCTGCTGGTGGTTTCTCAGATAATAATTTTTGTTCCTAACTCTTAAATAATAATCTCCCTTTATCATTCTTATTTTATTTTTATTTTTTTAAAAAAGCGTACATTTAATTCATGAGGTCTTTAAAATACCTTGCTTAAGAATGGTCAGAGTTAGTTTTTGCTCGTGAGGCTAACAAAAAAAAGCCTTGATCAATTTTGTGAATTTATTTATAAAGGGGCATTTGGAATCATTTTGTTAGGATCCCAATTACAGAAACAAACAATATACTGATATTGTAGTATCAAAAGATAAATTACAATATAATAGTCATCTCTTTCTCACCATTCATCCATTATGGACCAACTTCCCAAAGCTACGCCTTACCCTCTCAACTTTTTAACCCTCTCTAATTATAACCACCTCACCATAAAAACTATCAAGTTATTACAATTATGCCACTATTAATATTCCTAATATAAGCCTGTAAATACTCTAACATTACCCCACCCTCCAAACACACCTTGTTTTCAAGGTGTGGCTTTGTTAATCCTTCTCTCAATGTTAGTCTTTCTGCGTTTCAGTT
Organism: Sechiopsis laciniata; assembly: GCA_037833695.1. NCBI lineage: Eukaryota > Viridiplantae > Streptophyta > Magnoliopsida > Cucurbitales > Cucurbitaceae > Sechiopsis > Sechiopsis laciniata. Next base: position 45,947 of record JBBMKA010067073.1, on the reverse strand, counting down.
TTCTGGTTTTGTTCTAAGGTGACATCAATGACCTTTTGCCATTAGTTAATTGGTTGTAATTTCTCATTAAAGAGATTGCAAGTAAATAAAGGACACCTTTCACATTTTTCATAAAAAATGGGATACCCACACATTCAAACAAATACAATCGGCCATTCCTCATTTGTTTAGGGCTCTAGAAATCTTGCCTCATCATGTTGCGAGGTTTTTTAATTTTAACATGCTCAGAAGGGGTGGCACACTGGTTAAAAACTTGGGTTTTGAAGGTGTGCTCCCCTCAAGGCCTTAGGTTAGAAACTCACCTGTGACATTAATTTGTAGACACCTTCCGTGTCTCCATTCCTTCGATGTCTCCCAGTGTCTGGCCTAGGGGCGGGTGTGATTATCCCGAGTATATTGGAGTAAAGCTTCGATTTCTTGGTTTCAAAAAAAAAAAAGAATAGAATTTGTACCTCCATGTAGTCTATTTCCTTTTGTGATTCACGATCGAGTGTGGTATGAAATGGTTGATGGATTAGATTTCACTGTATACTAAATATGGTTTATATTATCGTGTAGGTTGAAGATGACATTGAAGAGTTGTCGAGCTCTCAAGAAGTGAGTGTTCTCTCAAGAGGGACTAAATGAATAGTTTCACTAAACCATATTCCTTTTAGTTTCTTTTATAAATATTCTATTAGGATCTTGCTCAGTTTTGCTCGTCATCTTTAGGACACTGATGAAGATTGGACAAGCTGAGGTTATTACTTTGTAACAATGGTAAGTCGTCACAGCAGCAGCAGCTAGGATGCATTACATGGGTTATGTTCGAAGTAAGAGAATGCCATGCTTTACCAGCTTCTTTGAAAGTATGCTGGCTAACTGAAATTAAATGAACTTAACCCTAAAATAATACTAAAGAAAATTTTTATGATTATGTTAGGAAATGTAAAATTCTGTTTTTAATATACCAGACAGACAAACTGTTCACTTTTTCTAGGGGGCTTGGATGAAATTAGTGGCTTAGTTAGAAGTATTCCCATGATTTTAATGCAACTTATAAACTTTGGAGAGCCTGTGGCTTTGTGAAATATGATACAATTACTCGGTATACCTTTTTTTAGTTCAATAACAATATTTAAATGTTCGGGATTCGAAACCTGTAACCTTTTGGTAAATGATATGTGCCAATCACTTCTGACCGGCTCCAAATTTTTTAGTAGTTAGTAGTGTTTCAGGACAATCTGGTCTGTAGCTGCAGAATTCCTAAACTGTCCTGTACATATTCTTCTGTATATGTATGGTATTACGGAATCTTCAAAAGAGCAATACAAGGTCCATAGTATATCAATGATTGTGATTAAATATAAGTGGTACCATAGTACCATCGTCCATCATGGGAGTACTTTAGAATTTTTTTTCATAAAGTTTAGAGTATAATTATTGTTTTTTTAGCACAACAAATATGACCTTTTTTTTTTTTTTTTTTTTTTTTTTTCGAGTATAAAAAAAAATATGACTAAGGAAGATTTAAACTTCAAACCTTAATAAGAGAACATGTTGGTTATCATTGAGATATACTCACCTCAACATAATTTTGATGTAAGTTATACTTCGGATTAAGACTCTTTGATGGCTTGGTTTTTTAAGTTTTGAAAATGGCTTTACTCTATAAGATCAAAATTGTCATCAATGGATTCTCTTTTCTTATAGAGAGCAATTTAGGTGATGCCTTGACATCACCTAAATTGTGAAGTCTACCCATGTGGCTCAATGAGAGCCACATCTTGTTATTCTCTAGCTTAAAAAAATAGAAAAATAAATTTAAAGACAATTAAAATGTAGTTTTCATTGAACTACATAGGTGAACTTCACAATTTAGGTGATATCAAGGTATCATCTAAATTGTTCTCTTTCTTATATATTAAATTAAATAATCATATTCAATCTTTACTTTCACACGGTTGAACAAAAAAACATGAAATTTGCTATATAGAGATGAAAAACAAATTAAAGAGAATTTATAAAAATAAATTATTGGGAGAGATTTTCAAATATAATTTTGAGATCTTTCATATGGGCTAGATTTTGGCACCCATTGCTTCCAAAATGTACATGGACAATATACAATTAAATTTGAAGCTCAAATTAAAATTTTATTAGATGATTACGATAATTGAACGTTAGCAAGTTAGCCTATTTATTATTATGGTATTTTCAATTCAACAATGTTAGGAGTGGAGAATTTATAATCTTTTTTAACCATAAGCACACAGCTCAGGTCAATTGAATTATACTATTATAAACCATTTTTTAAAATAAAAATCAAACAACTTCATTTTTAATGTACAAAATTTCAAAGTTCTATTTTTGTACAAGGTATTTATTAAAAAGAAGAATCTATTTTTACATCCGTGAGTGATATGACCAATTTATAAGCACCTCAATTATTTTTACAAGATATCCTCTAAACTCTACTATATTTGATTGTCAAAGAAACTCGTAAAAATTAGTTCGTAGGTTAACATATATTAAATCTATAATTTCTTATTTTTTAAAGACTCTTGATTACTAAGTCTCTCAAAGATAGTTTTTTCATCGCACTTCATCAAGTTGAAAGTAAGGTGAATAAAAAAAACCTAAATTTCACATACATAAATCATTGGACTTTTTTTCATACATGACACAACTAGACCATCTTTTTCATCATTCTCTTCTAACATTTACAATCTCCCCCACTTTCTATCTACTAATCTCACACAATTGCTCCATGGCTCTTCTATGCCCTAAAAGAAACCAAAATAAGAGGTTCTTCCACCAAGAGGGAGTTGAGATAATTTAGCCCACAGATATATTTAGCTAGCCCATAACTATAAAGAAATTTAAAGAAAAGTCAAAATTTCAAATAGACGATTTTAAGAACTTATCCACTCTTGCGTTGTTAGACCTTGACAGGAACTTCATGCAAATTGGTGCCTTGACTCCTGCCAAAGCCAAAACTGAATTAGGCAACGTCCAAATCCCATCCCCACATATCAAACCAGACGCTACAGCTGGACCGAACGCATCGGCCTTGGTTTTGTTTAACTTCTGCCACACAAACAATATCAGGCTTCCGAGGCTCATATCGATTGCGAAGTACGGCCCTATATAGAACGGTATTGCCATTGCCATAGGCAAGGGAATGAACCTCGCCCAATTTTTTGGTATCAGGTCTTTGATCAAGTTGATCAAAATGGAGGTGGCGAAAAACACGTAACAGAGGGTAAGACAATTCTTTGGTAGGCTCGAGACGCCTTCAACACCCAACACGGCCATGTTGCGAAAAAGAACCGCGTTAGGGGCAGGGTATTCGCCCGTTGGAAGACCAAGATCATCAAATGCCTTGTAAAAGAGCCAAAAGACACATGGGGAAATAATGCAGCCCATTGTTGTGCCTACTATTTGGCTGACAAACATGGAGCGAGGTGAAGCCAAAGTTAGATAGCCAGTCTTGAAATCCTGCATTAAGTCAGAGGCAGTGGAGACAATATTCATCATGACCCCACAAGCTGATAAACCAGCAATGACTCCCCCATGCAACGGCCCCGCCCATGCACCGATCGTGAAGATGGCAAGCTTTCCGTAAGTCGATGCCAGCGACCAATCCGTGAGTCCACACCCATACGCATTACAGAAGGCCAAGACAGGAGCAAAGATGTAGATGACCAAAATATAATACCACTTTAGCTGGGTAAAGATGTGTGGAAGAGTGTTAATCGACACTAGAGCAATTACAACATAGCCTCCAATGGCAAACCAGATTGGTATTTGATCCTTCAGAAAAAGTTGTTTCCTTCGTTCATCATCATAAGAAAACTCAGACCTGGATGAATTTTCCGACGAAAATTCTTCGATCTCTCGTTTTTGTTGAAGTTGGTAGAGCAAGCCGGAGAGGGTCCGAGTCAATACTTTGAAGAAGTTGTACAGGCCATCACCAAGAATTATGGCTATTGCTATAAATACCTGAGGTCAATGTCAAAATAAGTTCCTTTTAAGAGATCTTTTTTTGGAAGAAAAATAGTATGCTTGTTTGAGATGGAAGTTCACCTTGTAGCCTTGAAGTCCACTTAAGTCATCAAAGTTCAATTTCTCACTATACCATTGACCCTTTTTATCTTCTATGAGAGGCCACATAATACCCCAAGAGATAATACCTCCAACAAGCACCGATACGTTTATTATGTGGGGGCAAATCATCCCTACTCCAATATATGTCGTCGAGAAGTCAAAGTAAAACCTTCATATTAACCAGAGGTACATATTGATCCACATGTAACAATATCTTGATATTGCAAGAATCTATTTTATGCTTGAAAACTTTAAATCTTTGTGTTGACGTAGAACGAATATTAAAAGGTATAGCAATTAAGTTTATTGAAACAACATTAACTTAGAAGGATTAGCCAAAATATTCAAAGTGGAGAGATTAGAAATATGTAATACTTGTTTGCATATGCTTTGAGGCCGAACGATGGAAAATGTGCAAACCCACAACCGTCTGCAGAGGTAAAGAACCATTGAAAAAAGCCCCACAAGAAGCTCAGCGAGAAAAATCTGCCAAGCAATCTCACTTGTTTCCTATATGATTAGGAAAAAATATAGTAGATATTAGAATGGCTTTCAAATAAATATCATATATAATTCATCATATATGATAGCACATTACTTTGCTAGTGCAGCTCCTCGGGGAGTATGGAAACTATTAATCAAATGGGCGGTTGCAGTGCCGCTTGGATAAGTTAATTTGAAGTCTATAACCATTATCTGCAATTAATCCAAGGTCAAAGTGATCAAGGATTCAAGATAATAATGGATATCAAGTCAACACGCATTGCAGCATCAATTTGTTAAATGGAACATAGATATACTGTTCTTTTTCAGAATAAGAACAATATATTTCACTTTAAAAGAAACATTTCACTTCAAAAGAATTACTGGGAAGAGAAAGGAAACACTATCCAAATCCACTCAACCACAATATAGAACATCTGGAAAAAAAAAGGAAGAAACACTCCAATCAAGTTGAATCATAAATGAATAGTTCCAGTGTTTTATATCACCCTATCATCACGCCTCTAAGAACAAGAAGATCTGTTCTCTTCCATAGAAAGAACTATTGAACAAGCCCTAAATAAAGGAATTTAAATATCTTGTGAGATATAATTTCTCTGAGAATAAGTTGTTTGTATACCAATTTCTTCACATTACTTTCTGTTGTATTAAAGTTCTCATAGCTTATTTTGGGATAAAACCAACTTTGAAGCCTTGGTTATACTAAACTGAAAATCTTTGTTGCAACTTGCTACCTGGCAGCATACCTTTCGCAAGGGTACAACTGAGAAGAGGCCAAGAAAGCTAACAACAAATAGAAAACCAATCATCCATCCTAATGATGGATCTTTGTAATCTTTACTGCCTGATGATTTATGAGCAATCCGCTCGCTCATTCCAAATAAGTAACTTCCAAAACCTCCTGTAAATAGAAATAATCAAAAATACAAAAATACAATTTAGTCTAACAAAATTCAGAGATTTTTTAAAAATATGTCTATGGATTTTTATCATTTCCAATGATGAGGAATAATAGTCTACTAGGTTTCTCCCACATCAGAAACAGATATCAGTTTCAAATAGAAGTTCACTTCTTGAAAGCTTGGTGTGCGTGTGCATATATCCTTAGTAAACTGGTTTCCTTTTTCATTTTTCAGTTCAAAGTAGAAATGAAGTGTCACAGAATTCTGGGCAAATGAGAAAAAAAATCTTCCATTGAAATATGGATGTTAGAATACTCTTCTTATGGTGACAATTGACATAAAGCCGAGGAAAAACTCCAATAGAAGTAGCTAAGATTCCAAGGTATGGTCAAATAACCAGTGGTTCATAACGTCTACAATATGTTGGGCCTTGGGAACCAAAAGGTTATGGGTTATATCCTTAGAGGCTACTTAGAAATTAATTTTCTTCCTACGAATTTCCTTGACAATCAAATTGGTTTGTCCTATGAAAATAGTCAGAGGTGCGGGTAAACTAGCTTGAACACTCATGGATACAAAAGAAAAAAAATCTTCTACAATATGTTTAGACAGTATTCTGCGAATAATTTTCTCAGATTATATACAAACTTATTTAGATTGAATCATGCATTTTTTTAAAAAATTATTTGCGAGTATGCAAGTTACAACTACTTCCATTAGAATAAACAAATAACAAAAACAACACCACACGCACAAAAATAAATAAATATACGAATTTAATTACAAGCAAGAGGCAAAGCATTCACACTTAAACAGAATTAGCAGTAACCAGACCTACCGGTCAACAGAGTCTTAGAGAACTAAGAGGTGATGGGTTGACGTCACGACCTAGGAATTAATTTCACATGTTTTTGACATCTAAATGTTGTATTGTAGGGTGGCAACAGTCGAGTTGCACTCAAGTACTTACCATATATATATATATATATATATATATATATATATATATAAAAAGGTTTAGCAGCCATATCAGAGCAATCACAATGATCAGAACTCCCTCTAAAAGAAATTAAATATAATGACGATGATAACACAGAATTTATCACAAAAGTTCGCAAAAATCTGCCTAATAACACACAATAACAACCAAAAAAGAAACAAAACTCGGAATCGAACTCTATTTTCCCCACATTAAGTGTAAGAACTATAATCTACGATTAGCAAATGAAAGTGAAAAAGTGACAAACCGCTGAAAGCGATGCCAGAAGAAGCAACAACACAGGTTTGTATAACGGTGTTCTCCTGTCTGGTGAAAGGCTGCCTCAAGAAGCCTGATCGCTCCAAAAACTTCGTCCACGATTTGACAAAGAAGAAACCTAATAAACCAGCAGAAACATTGAGCGAAGGTATAATACCAGTGGTCAGATTGAGCTTCATCACAATGAAGCTGAACAAAATACTCAGCCAAAAACTAACAAAAAAAGCCCTAAATGTCAGCTGATTTCTCCATGAAGGAACTTCTCGATCCTCAAAGAACTCCTCAATCGATAAAACTCCACTAACTCCACCAAATCTCTGCCTGTTCTTCTGATTTGGATCCTCGACTCCTTTCTCCTCCATAGCTACTCCTTTCCGACGATTCTGAGGTCGGAATCGGAACTGGAGAGTGAAACTGGAGATGAATTGATCCAAAGAAGTGGATTCATAGAAACCGCATAATTATTGAGGATGTTGCTATCATTTGATTCGTGGATGGAAATTTGTTGGAGATGAAACCAAAAATTGGACCAAATTACTGTCCGATTGACTTCAAAGTCGACGATTTGAAGAGAAATCATGACCTCGACAGTGATTGGATTTCGCCAACTTGCACCGTGGAATTTTCTTTCACGCTCGGACGAACAAAATTGGATTGGATTCCCGCTATTTTTTTTTTCCTTTTTTTAATTATTAATAATATTGTATAAATAATAATATAAAGAAAAATGTAAAAAAAAAAATTAAAATTAATTGTCTGAGCCCGGGTTCGAACCGGGGACCTCTAGTGTGTGAGACTAGCGTGATAACCAACTACACCACCCAGACGTCTTTGTTGATGAAAAAACATTTTTAATAATATATAAATTAATTAAATGTTGATTAAACAAATAATTTAATGACATCAAAATTTTATTACAAAATTAAGCATTTGGGAGATACTTAATTGATAATTTTTTCCACATACACTAGGTACAAATTTGAAATTTTTGTTGCATAATTTAATAAGAAATTAGTTTTAAGAAATTTTGTTTATTTCTTTGAGTTTATTTGCTTTCTTCTTTCTTAAAATAAAATATTTGTGTTTATTTATAAAAATTGTAGCCAAATTCTAGAATAAATACAACCTATTTAGTCTTTCTAAACTAGCTTGAATTTTGAAAAAAAAAAGTTTTAAAATCTAAAAAACTTATTTATTTATTTTGAAATAAAAAACTTAATTCTTTCTAAAAATAAGGTCTAACAACTAAAAAAAAGTAAATGATTAGCACTTTTCAACTTCAGACAATGATGTGATGTCGTACTAAGAAAGAAAAAACTTAATAAATCAAAAGAAAAGAAAAATTAGGTTAAAAATATTATAAATTAAATTTATCATTGAATTATTTATTTGACACAATGATTTGAGTTATTTGATACTACACCAGTTTGTAGATGACGTTTACATTATATACTTAATTTATTTATAACAAATATTTTATATTTTAGGTACCCAACAAATTTTTACTTGTCTAAATTACATTTTGAAAATTTTATTTTCATGTAATAAACATAGTGTTTTAATCATAAGAGTACAAAATGTCGAGAGTGGTTAAGACGTCAGTCTTAAACTTGCATCATTTGATGTGTGTTTTTTTGGAACAACTTGCATTTAAAATGCAAATTAGGTGGGGATATTTGTATGATTGTATTTTTTAAAATAAGTTATTTATGATTATTTTATTTTATGAGAACGAGTAGGAATTTGAGATTAATGTAATCTAAATTTTATGAATAATTCATTTCAAGAAAAAAAAAATGTTTGAATTTGAGATATAAAGTAGGGATATTATATATAAACAAATAATGAACTACTCCCTCTATAGTACTCAATTATTGAAATAGATGCTTGTAGAATGAATAGATAGATTTTTTTTTTTTTTTTGAGAAAACTAATAGATAGATGTTGTGTGTACGCTTCCTATAGTACCAAATTATTGAAATATATGAAACTCAAAAAAAAAAAAAAAATTGAAATATATGTATGTGCGCATGCATTCAATCGAATAAGACATCTAGAGAAATTGATGGGTTAAATGAAGTTTGAAATATATGTATGTTCCCCTTGAGATCATGTATCCCAAGGCTGCATTCTCGGGGTATTAAAAAGCTCCAATTTCTGATTATTAAAAAAGGATTAATTTGCATTAAATGAAAATTTAAAATCAAGAGAAGCAAAATTTCGGCTAATTTTAATATGCTAGACAACATTATACATAGTCTAGCAACCAAGTTAATTAATTTTTGCACCAATCATTTAATGTAACATAAATTAGACAATTAATGATATATCAAGTAGTACTCTCAAAATATAACCTAACTGATTAAGTAGATATAAGATACCGACTCAAACATAATTTAACTGATTAAAGTATTCTATTTTTAACAAAAAAAAAAAAAAAAAAAAAAGTAAACTACTCATATTTCTTGAAGGGTTTTTCATGAATAATAAAAAAGAAAAAGAATGATATGAATGTAAAAATTTTAGAAAAATTTAAGTGATTCAATCAAATTAAATTAATGGGAACATTATATTAAAATTGATTGAAACTATGAAATATTTTTTAGCATTCTATAATAAAAATAGGGATTATATTAAATTGATGGGAACATTGTATTAAAATTGATTGAAACTATGAAATATTTTTTAGCATTCTCTAATAAAAATAGGAATGCTGGAAAATTTGTTATTTTTTTTTTTGTACTATGTATATTTGTCCTGAGTCACTCTCCCACTATGTTTTTTCTTTTGCTCACACCTGCTTGGTTAGCAAATATTTTTTCCATTGAAATCCATAAGTCGGCATAGGCATCAAATAAACCAATTTAAATATTGAATAATAAGAAGAAATTCTTAAAATCTCCAAAATCCCAGGAGATTTTCCATTTTTACATGAGAAGTACCTTGGAAAAAAAAAATCAATATAAACAGATGGAAGAAGTTACACTGCCTGATGAGTAAGGGTAGAAAAGACGGAAAAGAAACAAAACATTGTGTAACTGCAAACTAAGATCAGCTGCTCTTTCATCCTACTTGAGGTTAGGTTCTGTCCTAAACTAAATTCTCAAGTGTATTCACAAACGGAAAGAAACTCCTGTGATAAGTTCTAAGCATGATACATCCGGTAACGTAACTAGCGTCGTCGTGAGAGGAAGAACTCGTAGTCTGGTTGCCTGTTTTCGGAGTTTAGATTTCCTTTCTTAACCACTGCTCTAGCCATGAGAGATGCAGTCTCTTCCAGCGTTCTCAAGCGTTCGCCGAGAATTCCAAGAGGATTGAAGCTAGGCGTAAACGTAGACATACGGTTTCTTGGCTCGAACCAGCATTCATTCTGCTCATATAACAAAGAGAATGCATATGAAAGATACACATCAATCTTTACGCAATACAGCAATATAGAGCAATACAATATAAAAACTTTGTCAATGATGTGCAGGAGCAGCAAAAGCAATTTATCGATGACAAACAAGTATCGGTGTGGGTGTCAAACAAAAGTATATAGTAGCTGAGGGAGAAACATGAATCAAGCAGTTCATAAAGTTGAATGCAAGTCCTCAAGAAACGGTTTCGTTGGTAGAGGCTTGGACCTTGGGGTCTCCAAGATAAAGCTCCCCTGGATATATGCCAGGTTCAAAAATTATGAGTGATTTTAATGGTAAAATCGTTTGTTGTCTCCAAGGTCTATGCCTTGGAACGGGCCCGAGTCCCTCTAGGTATATAGTGGGGGGAAGTTTCAATTTACGATTATCAAAAAAAAAAAGTGAATGGCAAAAAAGCCTATGCATTTCCATCCATAAGTAATTAACATCTGAGATGGACAAGAATAAAGTACTAATCAATCAACACATTTTATGCATTCCTTTAGCAATTTCTAAACAGTACACAAACACTTCAAATATTAAAGCACGTTGGAATCTGAGGTAGTAATTAGCACAACTTTACCTGTGCATTATAACTTTGAAGACCCACAACTGGACATACTAAATAAGAATCAGTATTTCGAGAGTTCGATTGGGAAGTTCTACGAACAAAATGTCCTAATGAGTGATAAGTCAAAAATGTGGCTCGAAGGTTGCCATCTGGTATCCTATATATGGGATACCATGCCACTGAGTACCTGAAATGCCAAAAAAACAATTAAATCACTCCTTTTCCTTCACAGGTGATGTGTCACTGACATTCATATTATTTTGCATGACATGAAGATACAATAAGAATTTGGTCGACTATGGAACTAATGCAAATGCTTGTAAATTTCTGTCACAACCAACCATGATCCAGCATGCAGATCATTCAAAGTTACGGAATTGAGCATGGTTGGATTTCCGTATATTTTTCCTTGCACACTTCCATCGACCAACTGACGTATCCTGATTCAAACAATAGAGCTGAAATCAATCTCAATTAAAATAGTTTTCAACTAGCAACTTTCTAAGATAAACAACATATCCAGCACTTCGCTGATCCTTACATTGAGGAACTAGAATGCAAAATTTGAAATAAAACTATTGTAATAATTTCAACAAAAAAGAAAAAGAAAAAAGTGGAGGAATTACTTATCATATAACGGCCTTCTCTGCTGAGGTTGTTCCCCTTCAAAATATTCAAAAATAAGTTCTGACTCTCCAGATAATTTTAAGTCAATTGATGGTTCAGAAAATTTCTTCTCAGAAGCCAAATGTTGCTCTGAACTATGAAACTGACTACCGACCTGCAGAATGCTTGCAACATCAGTACGAGGCTTGGGAAAAAGGACAGAAAATATTGGAGAATGACAAGTTGAGGGCTCCATCATTTTTATATTGCTTACACATGAATCTAATCCCACAGGACAAGCAGTTGTTCCAGAGTGAGTTTTATTGCTCTTAAATAGTTGAACAGCTGAAAGAAATGGAACAAAGTATGCACGGAATGCAGAGTTATCAGCACCAAATCCATTTGGATTTTCACGACCCTTGGCTTTTATTTCTAAGCCATAGCTGCCATGTTTTTCATACCATTGCCACAGGCTACCCAACGAAAGGTTGCCCGTCTCATGGCTACACGGTATCACATCACCTGGCTGATTTCTTGGGCAAATTTCACAACTTCCTAACTTGGGTCTCTGGCTGATAACAGGAGATGAAAAGTGAAGGAATCTTTCGAACTCTGCAACTGGACAGCCAGTTTTCATTTGAACAGCTTCAGATGCCAACTGTGCCCTACATGCATTACTCACTACCTGTTGCATTCTAGATGCATATTCCCATGTGGATTTGCAATTGAAATGCTCATCCACATCAAGCTGACACTGATGATCATGTAGTGTGTTCGTATCATGACTGTAAATCTTCTGCACCTCGCATTCATCTTCTAGAGAATCATGATTCTCGTCTCTAGAATGTTGAATCCCTTTGATTACAACAGAATCAGGTTCTAGTAAGTTGCAATTGACACCTTGAATTGAATTTTCTAAAGTACCAAACTCAGTAGGTTGCTTATTTGCATCTTTCAGATATGAAATATCAGGTTTGGCCAAGGTGGTCAAACTGGAATACTCTGCCCCACTTGGCACCCAGTTTTGAAGAGGTGATCTAGAATGGTTGCCGTGCTTGCTGCGTTCAGCAAGAGAAATTCCTACTGTTGCTTGAAAGAAAAGACGAGGAAGGTAAACAGGAGGCTGAACCTTTAACGGATTTGACTGATTTAACGAGTCGCAAGAGTCTGGCGATGAGCTGGACTCATTCTCTACTATTCGACTATTTGAACAATCGGATATAAGTTTGTCTGACATCAACCCATCTATACAGACCTGTGTACTTTTGAATGATTCAGAAGTCGTGCATTTATCAGTAGAATCATTCTGAAAACGAGCAATTGAATTGCTACTTGATCTTATGTCAAAGCCCTTAGATGGAATATCCAACCTTTCATTAGGGGGTTTGTGGTCCATTGAACTAGCATTACTATCACTACTACTCTTACTAGGACGATGGATCTTATCTTGTCCTGAAGTATCTTTTCTTTTCAACCTCCTGGAAATTTTGTCTTTAGGTTGTTTCCTGCTTCCGGTTTTTTTATCCTTGACCTTGGGCATTTGCACACCAACAGGATTACAGATGCCTTTAAACTGTTTGCTAACCGGAACTAACCGGTCCAACTGTGCACTACTATTATTCTTTTGAACCTTTTGCCAGACAGTATGGCTGTTTTCCTTTCCTGTACGCCTTTGTGAACTCCCCAAACCACCAATTTTATTCATCCTAGAACTCCCAGTCAATTTTTTATTTTGTTTAGTTTTCTTTCCAGGTAAAGCTGAACGAGTTTCATTAACGGTACATCCCTCAATACCGTGATTTTCTTTCTCCAATTCGGCATTCAAATCTACTTCATCTCTTACTGAGTTAAGATGAGAACAATAATTCTCTCTCGAAGGGGAGCTCTGTTCTTTCAAATGATCAACTCCAAAACCTTCCTGTTCATTTGATTTCAAGTTAAGTGTATCAGAATCACTGTTTGAACTAGCACATTTGGAATCTGGGGAATTATTATCAAAAGAATCTTTAGAACAAAATTCATTGCAGCAGCCAACAAATAACCTCTCTCTTGAATCTACTCCCCTGTTGAAATGGGTACACCCAGGTACTTTGATTAGGGGCTGGTTTTCAGACCCACAAGCATTACAATTCACACTAAAGTTCTTTGCTGCAGAAGGTAAAACCTCAGATGCATCCCCATCAACAATTTTCGAGGGTATCGAATCTGCGGTTTCAAGTGGCTGATTAATCCTCTCAGAATGTTGTTCAAAATCATTTTTACTGGCCCCAATATCTGGTAGGGAAGTTTCTTGTGCAGTTGAACACAAAACCGATCCATTTCTCCGATCTGCATCATTATTTGCACAAGCTGCTGGCAATAAACTTCCACGGGCCGAATCCTCGGTTGAGACTTCGGTTTCAGCGGAGACAAAATCATTCTTAGATTCTATTTCCTTCTTTTTTGCCTTTGTTACTGGTTTTTTCTTCCCATTTCTATGTATTTTAGCTCCACCAATGGGGATGCCAGAAATTGCACTAGAGTCACTTGGCATCAAAGCAGAACTGGAGCATGATCTCCTCCAAGAGAACTTGCTGGAGGGTTTATTTGACGACTTAATTGCTTTACATCTGAATGAGTTGACTGAATATGTGCCATTAGAGGCAGAGCCGTTCTGCACCAATTTTCTCTCATCTGTAAACTGATTCATTTGAGGCAGGAAGCTCACATGCAAGCTATCTTGGTATTGCAATGGTAATGCAACAATTTTACAGAATCCATCAGATTCAAGTGTAAGAAAACTAATGACGGAACATCTAAAAAAGAAAATCAAATTAGTGAAGAAATAATAATCATCAAGGTCCCTTCGGGGACATCCGATAAAATTAGAACGATACACAGAAAATTTTAGCATGACCAAAAATGAAATGCACCAAAAACAAAACAAGTTCTCATAGCTCAACAATTGTATCACAGAATTACCTGTAATCAAAAAAGTTCTTCCATGCAAGAGAAGAAACTTCAGAATCCTGAATAAAATAAAGGATAACATTTGAATAGAAAATAGTCATTTATGCAAACCACAACCAAAACCAAGTAGAATAAAATCTTCTAAATTATGGACCTTAATTATTGTGGAACAATTGTCTTCCTGAAGTCTCACTTCTAATAATTCCTTTCCTTTGTCTGAAACTTTCTGAAAATCACTACTTCTCTTAGGAGCACACTGCATCGTTTTCTATACCTGTAATTAAAATAGATCAAAAGATAAAACTTCTTGAGGTATATTTTATAAGGCAACTGGTTAGGTCGTTAACATGCAGAAAGGTCCAAAAAATACTCCATAAAAGGAATATATGCTGAGATATCATACATGATTTCTCTTGAGATTACAGCGCATAAAGAAAAGAAAAAGTCGCCTGAGGAACTACTAACCAGTTATCTCAATAGCAGCTAAATAAGAAAGGAAAAAAGAAAAAATGTTTTTTATTTTATTAAAAAACGATGTTCAATAGAGTTTTCATATTTTGTTAAGAATGAATGTTCTCCCTTAAGCAACTTGAAACAACAAGAATCTTTGTCAAATAATAGTTCAAGAAATTGAAAGCCAATTGAAATAAGTACAAATGCCTTGATTACGACCATAATATACATTAACGTGCTGGGAGATTCATTGAATAATTTTGCTCATGCCTTACCTCACTAATTCCATGGGGAGGCTTTGCCCACCCCAAAGTTTGTTTAAATAAAATGAAAAACCCTTGAGGGTGATAATGATACCATAAAATTAGAACTTCAAATAAAACAACTGTCATGCGATCACAGAATATATCCAGGCAAGATATTGCAAAACAAATGGCGACACGGCGAGAATGTAGAAAGATCAGAAATCTCAACAAAAAAAGAAGATATTTGTGAGTGTCCAGGCCCGCTAACGTGCACCTCGACTATTCCTTACGACATTTGAATGTCAAGAAACTACATAAAAAATTAATTTCTAAATAGGTGGCAATCATGAATTCAACCATAAATTTCTTGAAGGACAAAACCCAAAAAGAGCTTGGATGAAGAGAACATTAAACCCATTTTACCCAGGGAAATGTTATTTATTAAAACAAATTAATACCCAGAAACCCGCCAACAATAGCTAAGCTCTATTAACATAATATATGACCCGATATCTATAAGATTAAATGTTCGAATTCTCCACCCTAAAATATTGTTGAATTCAAAAATAAAACCCATAAACCCAAAGAATAAGCATAAGGCTGCATTAAGGGAGAAACCCCAGATAAAAATTAAAAAAAAAACAATAAAAATTTCCTTAATCGGGTTTCGCCAATCAAGACAACAAAAATCTGTTATATCATTAAACCAAAATTGTTACCAGTCAAAAGAAATTCGTTCAACAAAGACAGACAAAGCTCCCAATTAATTGCGAATGGTAAAAAAAGGCGAAGAAACGAAGAAGAAAACATCCATGGCATTACTCCCATAAAATTAACCAGGCAATTAGAACCATTGGGGAACCCCAGCACTAAATTTGACTAGACCCAGAAATATCAGAGGAAAACCCCAATAAAATCTCAATTTAAGAACTATACCAATTTAGACACAATCTCGCCCAAATATAGCCATAAGATTCAGATTACAGGGAAGCAAAGAAAAATCTACAACAATCTACCAAAAATGGAAATGATTCCTGCCCTGCCATCGCTTAATTAATTCGCAACTCAAAATAGAGAGAATATATTGATTTCCACTAACTTTTCCAAAAATAGGATGAAAAAGCGAACAGAAATTGGATTGACAGGCCATTACACGAAAACAAAAACAAATTGAAAGTGAAAAAGTGAAGGATTGAGTAAGAACACGAGAATAGAACTAACCCATTTGAATTAGCGACATCGGAAGAGGAAAAGCGATTTTGTTGTAGTGGCAATAGCTTTTTTTTTTTTTTTAATCTATGCTTAAAAGTAGAAGTTCTTGTTTATCTTGATGATTGAGTTTACTGTTTGTTTGGTCACTAAATTCAACAGAAACGAAGAGAGGGAAATTGATAATTTAATGCTACAAATAATGACGTCACATTTTATAAACTTGTCTCGGTAATATTGGTTCGGTTTTTCTTCGATTTTACCATAAATCGAGACCGAACTTATATATTCAATTTGATAAAAGAGGAAATGAACGAATGTCCATTCAAAGGCAAAGTCATTGGTTCGGTTTTTCTTGGTTTTTAGGTTAGATTGAAAATCGATCTGATTCAATTGATTTGACAAAAAGATGAATCGAACCAATGTCAATTAAAATGACAAAATTATTGACTCGACTTTCTTCGATTCGGTTCTCCTATGATTTAATTCTTTTTTACCATTTTACTTTCAACCCTCATTTAAATGTTGTTTTTTTAAAAGATTAAACTAACCTATAAAAAAGAAAAATGAAGGTACATAAATCAATATTAATTTCGTTCGGTTTTTATTGGTTTTTACAAATAAAAATCGAATTGATCTAATAATTTTCGGTTTTTTAAAAATATCTTTGACTTGTCTGGTCTAGTTTGTAGACACCTCAACTAATGTTATTAGACATAAAATTTATAATATTTGAAAGTTAAACTTGCATGAAATTAATTGTTAGGTAGATCGAAGCCATGTATCAATCATCATCTCATGAATTGGCAACTCAAAATAGAGAAAGAATATATTGATTTCCACTCATTTTCTAAGAATATGATGAAATGGCAAACGAAAATTGGATTGACAGGCCATTATTAATTTATTTATAAAAAAAAAAAACAAGAAACAAAACAAATTGGTTTATGGAAAATATGATACTTAAAAAAAAATTAGCAAATATAAATGTTGGTATTAATAAGTATTCATAATAGAGTTTCATGTTAATTACTACAGATGTAAATTTTTTGAAACTTCCCTACATTTGTATTTAATTTATGATAAGAGTTAATCTGCTACAATTTCCCAATAAAATAAATCAATATTTATAATTTGATTTACAAATGATTATAGTTAAAATTTTAATCTTTATAGTTAAAATTTATCATTATTATTTTTTAGAATGTTTGAATCCATATTCCTCAAAAGTTATTAAATAAAAAAAAAAGCTTTTATATTTTAAAATTTTAGAATTTAATTCTTATATGTTGATTACCAATGCTTATTAAAATAACTTAAATAACTTGATTAGAGCATATATTCTATCTCAATTTTAAATTTTGATTCTGATTCATTCACTCTTTTTCCTCTTTTGATTCATTTTCATTTGAGATGGAAATTTTAATTTTAACCTCTAAATTGAGAAGTATTTTAATTACATCTTATATTTTTATGTAAGTAAAAACTTTCTCCAAAACATAAGAATTTTGCCGTGAATGCATTATCGTAGAGATGTCTATAGGGCGGACGAGGTTGGAAAATGGCTTTTCCGTCCCCGCCACCAAATGCAATCCTCATCCCTGCAAAATTTAGTGTTTTTTTTCGCAAGAAAGGGGATGGGGTTGCGAGCGGAGAATTTTTCTAATTCATTTTTTTAATCTAAACTTTTATAAATATTTTTTAAATAATATTTTCAAATAATTCATTTTTTAAAGAAAAAATATATTAACTTTAATTACCTAGTTAATTATTAAAGAAAAACAACCATTTAAATAAATATTTATCCAATTATTAGGATATCAAATCAAATCTAACCTTATAATTTTCTAACTTATAAAAAAATCATAATACTTAAATTCTACTCATTTTTTTTCCAAATACTTGTTTTGATTTTTTAAATTTTAGTTATTATTCCCCTACTTTCTTGTAAGATGAAAATTTAAGTAAAAACAAAATTAAATTTTAAAAACCAAAGAGGCTATCAAACTAGGCCGTATACATATTGTTCTTAAAAAACATGGTGCTTCTCTCTGTCATTTACCGACACACACATACACACACACACAAAAAAAAAAAAAAAAGCAAAAATTATACAGCCAGCCAAAATCTTCTAAATATTTTTAAGGTTTGATTATAAATCTCACAGTTTTATACAAAGCCCTCATGGTAAATTGCCAACTAAAGCAACTCTCTTAAATGACTGATGCTACTCATTATTTCCATCCCTTCTATGTAAAGGTAATATCATCTATGCATAATTTATTATTGCTGCTACCCAAAATTTTCCCACCTCCCAAACACAAATAAACACAACTTTTCCCACCTCCCAAACACAAGCTCAACTCTATTTCTTCTTATAAAACCAAACAAACTTGGCTGTTACAAGAATCACACCCAACAACAATTCTTCTTATAAAGAATAAAACACATGGATGAGGCTGATGACCATACTGATCCTATTCAGTCAAAATATTGGCATCCTTGCTCTATTCAACCAAAGCCGAAATGGGGGACGAAATCTTCGACTGCTAGAATCTACCCACCAAGCGTGTCGAAGTCAAAATTTATTTACTTGAGTCACATTGTTATAAAGATGATCGATCCCTTCTCAACGTGTCCCTAGGGTTTTCATTGGATGCCAATGGAGAGCTCTCTTTCGGTCTTGGGGAATTTACAGGTGAAGAGAACCTATGTCGTAGCGGAGACTTCGGCCCTGGACTGTTTATTCTTTGGTTATCGGTAGGCTTAACCAAGAGGAGCTGTTCGAGAGCGTACAAGACATCAGACATCTGAGGTCGGAATTTTGCCTCCCGAATGCACTGTAATGCAAGGACTGTAGTCATGTAAGCAGCTTTTTGAGGGTATTGGCCCTCTAACTTGGTGTCCATTATCCGAAATAACTTGCGCTTATCGGCCAGGTAAGGCCTTGCCCAATCCACAAGATTCTGTTCGACGCCAACTTTCGTTTTATCGACAGCACGACGTCCCGAGAGGAGTTCCAGCAGCACAACCCCAAAGCTATATACATCACATTTGGCTGTTAACCTACCTGCAATTGAAGGGTAGAGATATATCTATCAACTAATACAATAAAACTTAAAATTTTAATGTAAAATGGGAAGCTCTGAAGTGAACTTCTTTTGACCATAATTATTTCCCTTCAATAGGATTAATTACAATCAGTTTTCATCGACTACGCAAACTAGCAGATTCAAAATTTAGTGATCAATTGAAACAGAGAGAAAAAAGTATAATTACTAGGTTTGGTAGTTCAATGCATCTACCAGATGTTGAGTAATTTGGATAGTCACAAGTCATCTACAATAATTTTTTTTTGAAAATCGGAACTTCGCCCTACCATACCCAGGACACTCGCGCCCGTCACAATGTCCAGACTCGAAGACAACAATGGATTTTGCGATTAAACTCATTTGTGGGTTTCAAACCTGAGACCTCCAAGAAAACAAACTTGATGGCAAATGACTATACTTGGATAACATTAAGGATATGGTTATATGCTCAAGAAGACTTTATGGCTACTCTTTATTTATGCTTCTTGGTGGAAACTAAGGACCATGAGGAATGATTGCATCTTCTCTGACAATGCTCATCAGGACGGAAACTAAATTGAATCTATCACTTTTATAGCTATGTCATGGGCCCATAAAGCCTTGCCTTTTAAAAACTATAGTTTTAATACTCTTCTTCATCATTGACATGGTTTTTTTTTGTAAATTATATGGTTTTTTTGTAACTTTTCATCATATCAATAGAAAACTAGTTTTCTGTTTCCTATAAAAAAAAAGATAAGAACCCAAACTCTATTATGATATCAAATTAACAAAACATAAAGATAAACCAATTTTAAGGTACTTTGACCCTCCTATTCTTGAGATAAGTCAAGACCCAATACCACAATGGCCAAAAGACTTGATAGTTGACATCTTTCCCTATACACAACCTCTCTATTTATAATTAAATGTCTAACAAACTTCCTAAGGTATTTACTAAAATACCCCTAATGTAAACCCTATCACATACCTCGCAGCCCCTTGGGGACAGGTCATCTACAATAATTTCTTAAAAGAAAAACAAAGATTCTTAAAAAGTGGCAGAAAACAAACCAGTGGCAATATATTCTGGAGCAGCATAGCCTTGAGTACCCATGACTTGAGTGGACACATGAGTCCGATCGCCAGTTGGACCTGCTTTTGCCAAACCGAAATCTGAAAGTTTCGCGTTGAATTCCTATATGCACAACAATTTCATAGTTACTAGTCAGACAGGCGAATTTTCGCAATAGACTGTGCTGGTGACCAAAAGACTTGATTCTTTGTACTAGCTAGATACCGTGAAAGGACGAGGAAAAAGAGGCATTTAATCTTTTCTCTATTGGCTATTCGACACTTTATCGAATGTATTCAGTTTACTTGTATCCATCTTGATTTTCTAAAGATCTAAATCAGATTTTACAGAAGTTTTTGCTATGGGGACTTAAAGGACTTACAGAATCTAAAAGGATGTTTGATGCCTTAAAATCGCGATAAATAACTGGTTCTTCAGAGTCGTGCAGAAAGGAAAGACCTCGAGCAGCACCTATAGCAACTTTGATCCTTATTGCCCAAGAAAGTGGTCGAGCACCCCCTGCATTATTGTAACAACAAATATAATTAAGAAAAGTTTAGTGCCAGTGCACATTCGAGAACCAGGGTTCAGAACCTAATTATTGGATTTATCATGTCTGTTTAATCAGCAAGGCTTCAAGTTGATTTTCCTTTGAAATATGTTTGACCTCCGATTACTTAGTTGAGGGTCTCGCTATCTGGTCAGCGAGTGGGAATCTCGCTAGTCGAAATATGTAATTGGGTTTGTGTTTTCATATTGGACTTTTATATAATGAGTCCTATGTTGTAATATGGTTTTATGAGAGTCTACTATCTTAACTTTCTTAAAACCCAAGCCTCAGTTTGACCCAGTGTTTTCAAGGCTATCGTTTTTCCTTGCCTATGGCCATTGCCTTGCACATAGGCAGGTATTGCATTTGCGCCTCTAAAAAAGCCAAGGCGATCTCCTTTAATCAAGCCCTTGCCATTTTGCGCCTCGCATTGCCTTTGCCTCAGGCCAAGGCGGGCGCCTTGTCAAATTTTTATTTATTTATCAATATGATAACTTACTATCTACAAAATAACCTAGAATTAGCACAAGAAGAAATCTAACAACCATGCAAAGTCTTTATATAGGATAATGAATTTGTTTAATTGTTATTTCAAATATATATATATATATAGAATCTTTGCTTTTTTATACTTTTGGTTAACTTTAATTTTTTATACAAATAATAATTTAATATGTATGGTATATCTTATAATAACATAATTTGTGTGATTATGAATTTGAAATTTTATGGGAATAGAAATATGTTTTATTTATCAATTTATGCTCAAATATATTATTTAGTTATGCATTTATTTGTTGCGCCTCTCTTCACTCGAGCCTTGCCTTTTTATCGCCTCTTGCTTTGAGGAGATCAAAGAGAGTATCGCCTTGCGCTTTGAAAACAATGGTTTGACCAAACATTTTGTGTTCTTACTTATCTCCTTATAAAAGGAGTTCTCTCCACAGCCCGTGAATGTAGCTCTAACACACATATATTGAACAACGTAAATCGTTGCGTTTTGTCTAGCTTTTTCTTTGATTTCTTGATTGTTGATTCCAACTTCATAACACATCAGTTACAGTTAGCCAAAAAAACATGACTTACTTCTAAATAGATGATTTTCAAGGCTGCCTTTGGACATATATTCATAGACCAAAAGCCGGCTATCTCCATCAAGGCAGAACCCGACTAGCTTAACAAGATTTGGATGATGAAGCTGACCGAGGTAATTTACTTCAGACTGCAATCAATAGCAACCTGATTTATAAAGAAAACCATTAGGCTAGAAAGATCTAAGGCCATATAAAAAAGATAGAGAAAACTACCAGCCATTCTTTGTGCCCTTGAAAACCTTCAGGCTTAAGCTTCTTGACAGCAACAACCATTCCAGCTCCAGGCCTCACAGCTTCAAGTGTTTGTTCATCAATCCATCCTTTGTAAACATGACCAAAACCTCCTTCTCCAATGAGACTGTCGGGGCGGAAGTTTCTAGTGGCATTCTTAAGCTCGC
This sequence comes from Sechiopsis laciniata, assembly GCA_037833695.1. Taxonomy (NCBI): domain Eukaryota; kingdom Viridiplantae; phylum Streptophyta; class Magnoliopsida; order Cucurbitales; family Cucurbitaceae; genus Sechiopsis; species Sechiopsis laciniata. Next base: position 23,575 of record JBBMKA010067073.1, on the reverse strand, counting down.
TGTATGTGAAGGCCTTCAGATTCGGAGACAACAATATTTCGTCTTCAGATCTATGAGCTTGAAGACCTCTAGATGGAGTATTCCCGCCAAGCGACGGAGCTCTCAAAGAAGCAGATGAATTACCTTTCATATCATGTTTTTTTGGTTCTTCTGCATGGGATAGGAGTGACAAAACAATCACTTAATAATGAAGCAAGAGCAGGGGAAACTAAACTAATCCTATATATGCTGATAAGCAACAATTTGACGTAGAGGCTGAAAGATCTTCATTATACACAGACTCTGCATCCATTCACACAGTCCAAGTATATCGTATATAGCAATAATTATCACATTTGTTTAAGGAAAGATTCATGTGAAGGTCGATTTCAACTCAATCATCTTTCATACTCCAGTACTTAACCACAAGCAAAAATTTCTATAAAATTTCTCCAAACTTCCATAACCAACCATGACTTAGCTTCGGCTAAACTGATATTCATATAGATTAGAAAGAAATATGATTTCATATACATTTTTGTACAACAGATAAACTAGAAAGAAAGAAAAAAAGAACACCAAATAAACTGGGAAGACAGAAGCAGACTCTTACTGAACACCATCACCATTCGTCCAACAGCCACTACCTATCTGCTTCCCAGGCTAAACCCCGTAAACTTATTACGATTTTCATACCAGCTCCGGTTTGTTCTACCCCCCTTTTTTTATCATCATACATTCGTCTCAAATGTGTTTCATAACAGGCTCATGATCAATAGAAAATCTCAGAGTGATCAAAAGGTATTTGTTCAATGTCTCCTTTGACTACATTCACAAATGGAAATGATATCACCTCAGTATCTTCTACAGCTAAACCAATTAATTCTAAAAGAAACTTTTCATATTTAACTAATAAAATCTTGACCCTCCAGTTGATGCATCCATCTCTTTACAAGATATAATAGGGCATATTGTATTTCAGCCTAAAGCATCCACGCATATTATATTCAATCTATAGTATAATAGAACCAGCTATGCTCTTAGAAACTCTTCTTGAAATCCAAGAACAGGCCCCATTTGATAACCATTTCGTTTTTGGTTTTCTGTTTTTGTTTTTGATATTTTTAAAACAGGTTTGTTTGATAACCAATTTTGGTTTTTGTTTTTAAAATTTTAAAAACGTTTTTAAAATATTAAAAGAATTCTAAAAGCTAAAAAAAGTAGCTTTTAAAAACGGGTTTTTGTTTTTGTTTTTAAAAAAGCATGAACAAATCAAGAATAAATAGTAAAAAACTAAAAAAATCAAAACAAAATGTGATGTTTGAAAACAAAAAACAGTTATCAAACATGTTTTTTGGTTTTCAATTTTTAAAAACATAAAACTAAAATCAGTTATCAAACATATACGGTTTTTATTTTTTAAAACAAAAAACCAAAAACTAAAAATGAAAAACTAGAAACAAAAAACAAAAAACGAAATGATTATCAAATAAACAACTCAAATTTATGACAAAACTAAACGAAAATCCACTTGCCCTAAAAACAGAAAAATCATTCATGGGCCTTACAAGTAGAGCACTAGAATCTCAGTACCATTGATTGTTTACTCAACTTAGAAAGCTACAAATACGACCATGGGATTTGGGAATATTTTGTTTTATATTAGTGAGTGTTTAGCCCAGCTTGCACACCTATTCTCACCCGACAACTGCTTGACTCTACTACATTTGTCGGCTAAATTAACCCCTAAGAAATCACAATGACCTCTTAACAACAATGTCAATCAATGATAGTTGGGATTTTGAAATATCGTAAACACAACACTATATCATCTAAAATTGTCCCCAAGGGTGGCCTCATTTGTAAAGGCTTGGGGTGTTCAAACTATGCTCCTTTGAAGGTCACATGTTCCAAACTCACGAATGAGCTTAATTTTAAAATCTTTTGTGGTTTCTCAAGTTCGGGCAATGGGATGGGCACTTACATGAAGCTCCAATTCTCGGTTATAAAAAATACAACATCTAAAATTTCAAAGTTCAGAGGAAAGGAAAAAAGGAAACAAATCTACAAAATGCCAAAAAGGGGAACCGAGGGCACCGAATTGATAAGAAAAAAGCGGAAAAAAAAAAAAAAAAAACCCCTACAATCCGTTCATCCAATAAAAACCCATTTCGGAATACACCGAAACAAACATTCCCAGAAAGTTACCATTGCCAAAACACAAAAGAAACAAACCCATCACCAAAAAGAAAAAGGGCAATAGGGCAAAGTTCATGGAATAAACTACGAAAAAAAAAAAGCAGGGTAAAGAAATTACCAGAATTAGGGAAGGAATTGAGAGAATTATCGACCTTAGAGCGAGCTTGGAGGCAATTACCCATTGAAAAAATAATGGGGAAAAGCAAGAACAACTCAAAAAAAAAAAACTCAGAAATTTTGCAGGAAGTTGGAATCGTTGTATTGGCAATTACCCTTGAAGCATCTGGTTCTTCTTTTCCCACAGTTATCGAGATTAGCATCAATCTCAATCAGCAACACAAATAAGTTTTTTTTTAATGACAAAAATATTTTTTTTTTTAAGAAAAGTGAATCCCATTGGGAAAGAAGATGGGAGAGGGATGAGATTGAGAATGTTGATGTAAGGAATGACAAATTACTGACGTAGTTATTTGGATGGATGGCCATTTTTTCTTTTCTTTTTTGTGGAATGTAACAAATTTGTTGATAGAGTTTTTAATATAAATAAGAACATGATTCTTTTTAGTTCAAGGAAATTAAAATTTTAAAGAGTAGAGAGAGAGATAGAAATATGAAATCATGTAAGATAAATTGTTTAATTTTTTTAAAAAATAAGAAGTGGATTTCATGAGTAATAAAAAAAAGGAAAGTGTCAAAATTTTGGAAATAATTTAAATATAACACAAATATTTATATCGATATTACTATTATAACTACTTTTGTTATATTTAAATCAATGTGATAGATTAATATCATTCTTTTTCTTTCGGAACAAAAAAATAACAACTCAATCAATATAAATTTTTACTCTGTAATTGATAAGTTAATAGTTGTAATCTACTATCTAAATTATTAAATCTAAATATCTATATTTATATATTTTTTGAAACACGATTCCACTCTATGAAACAATTATATTTGTCCCTGAGTCATGCATTGAGAGACAACGAACCTCAGATCTTGAGAAAAGTATGTCTTCAAAATCTAAATCTTCATCCATTATGTCATCTCCTTGAGATAAAATTAACATATTTATATTGATGGAAATCTTAAAATATTAAAATAATATGCTATAACATAATTGTTTTTTTTTTAGGAAATACTAGAATATAATAGTTCTATTTTAAGAAATACAATTTTCGTTTATATACTTCAAATTATTCAACTTTAGTTGTTGTATTTTTAGTAAAACTTAAAATTGGTTTGGATTACTTGTTACCTTTTGATTTTAATTATTAAAAAAAAAAAAAAAAAAAAAAAACAACATTTTTCTCTAAATTTTGTTATTTCTTTAATGAAAATTATTTAACCAACTTCAATAAAAATTAACTTCAAAATTATCATAAATTTTAATTTAGAGCTTCATTAAAAATATAAAAACTAAAATGAAATATTTGAAAATATAAAGGTCTAAATGAACCAAACTTTAAAATATAAAAATGGAAATGGTATTTTAACCTTCATTTTTTAAATTTATAAGACACATGTCTCTCTACATATAAAAGAATAAAACCACGTGTTATTTTTAACCTATAAAATGGTTGATATATATATATTTTTTTTTTTGAAATCAAATGGTTGATATATTTTAAAATAACTAACAATGCATCATGTGGTGTGACATGCCACCAAATGACAAAATATAACAATGTAACATTTAAATTGATGCCGTCATGTTTGGCGGACCTCACGAAGGTTAAATTAAATTGAATTTAATGATATCGTACCAGCAAAATGATGATACTTATGAAGTATATACCAAAAACATTGCTTTATTTAATTCATAAAAAGTATAAAACAGGATAAGAACATTAAATTTTGTTCAACAAGCGCTTTTGACATTTCAAATTTTTCAAAAATTAACTGATTAATTAGACATAAATTGAAAGCATAAGAGAACATAAGTGAAAGAAAATTGATAAAGATGCATTAATCATTGAAGAAGTGGAAACATTACAAATATTTATAGCTACTAAACTTAGTTTGTGATAATTAAAATTTAACTAAGTTCAAGTTTACACTAATCTTTAACCCTCATTATTAACAATAACATAATTCGACTAACAAAAAATATAAGTATAATTAAGAGGTTATAAATTCAAATTCACCCCTCTAACTAAACATAAGAGCAACATAGGTTTTCTTCTTACTTCACCATGAAATTGTGCCCATAAACCTGTATTAAAACAGTATTCGGCTGTGGAATGTCCATCATTTCTGTTACTAGTCCAATCCGCATCAACGAAACCGATAAAAACGAAAGATTACAACCACACTTATGTTAATCATCTTCCTGTCATAAGCTAAAATTAATGATTTTAATCACAAAACTTGTGACATCTGATCTTCACAATGCTACATTACAACCTCAAATGTGTTGCAACCTTTACAAGAGATATATAATGCAGTAATGTTAAATCTACTCTCAACACAAAACATTGGCTTCAATCTGCAACCCCGATCGAGATGTTCGGCATGCACATCAGCCAACCGAGAACAGAGGAGGTCAAGAGTAACCTGAAAGGACATAGGACTAGTAATAAAAGACTAAGCTAACTATAGTTATTTCATAATTAATCTCGTTTAAAGCATGTCGAGATTTGTACATCTGTGTAATTTTTTTTTGGCATGTGATATTGGACAAGTTATTCAATTTCAGACATGAGCATTGTCGGATTCGACCAGACATGAGCATTGTAACATCACATTAGCTTCTATAGATGTTATTTGTTTTAATTTCTCTGTCCTTTGTTATATGTATTTGTTATTATTATTATTGTTGTTGTTATTATTGTTTTTACATTTTTTGGATAAGAAATAATTTCTTTGATGTATGAATATGATTTTACATCTTAAGCCCTATCATCCGAACATATATCATAATAATAGGCATTATTTTAATTAAAAAATATTTGGAGATGGATAATTTAAACCTATGATCATGTCACTAGAGCTATGGAATGCTCTTGTTGGCATAATCTGACATGTTATTTAAAAATAACCACCAGTTATATCATAAAAACAGGCAAATATTCAGCTTGTACTTTTATATCATAAGCCCTATTATTTTATATTTTAATATTCATGAGTATCTGAGCTAGCTTGTGCACATTTCGTCTATTCTCACATGACAGATTGGATATTTGATTGTCAAGAAAATTTGTTGTAAATTCATTCTTACGTAGGTGAATACCATGAATTAAACCTATAACCCTTAGGTTTCTTAAGACCCTCTCAACCACTAAGTCAATTCATGAGGATTTCTTAAGTGCTATCACCATAATACATATCACAATAATATGCATGCTTATAAGAAGGCAACCATTAATTTCTAAATTTCTCAGCCATGATAAATATTGTCACGATTGTACTCAAACAAGATCGGGTAATAGTAAAATCATCAATATCTTAATATGGACCTGGGAATAACGGGTGGGATTAAGAAGAGGATAGTTGACTATAAGGTCTTAAGATCAAATTAGTGGAAAACCTCATTGCCTTTGTTAAGCTGAAGACCACAATGAGTGCAATGTATGAAGTGTTTGTTCTCTTGCAGCTCTCCTTGTTTACAAATAGGACACCAGAACTTCTCAAGAACCTAACATCACATTCAAAATGGTTAAAAAGAAATTGTAAGCTTGTGATTGTATGAAGAACAAATCATGCTTTACAAATGTAAATGTAAGATCTAACTAACAAGAATGCCAAAAGGCATTCAAACTTTTAAGTTGATTACTCTAGTAGAAGACACACAACAAGATTCTCAGCTTCAGTTGTTTTCACACACTTCTGTGTGTACAACCCTCAAAAGTGAAGATCAAAACTAACCTTCTCAGTGTTCAGTTGCATATGTTCATAAACTGCATGGGCTAAGAACTCGTCTTCTTCATCTTCCCATGTTACGACAGAGCCTTCAGATTCTGCAAAGAGCTGAGTAAACATCCTACTCAAAATAGTGATTTTAACAGCTTAAATACTAAAAGAGAAGATCGATTACCATCTATTATAACAAAACCTGCAGTTACATAAATAAAATAAGAGAACAGATAACAACAATAGCACTAGTTAAATTATTACTTAACTTTGACTATTTGCTACATGAACTTAACCATAAAACAGAAGAATCAAAAAGATTTTCCATGAAGCAAAACAAATCATTTATTCTTTGGAAAACATAACCCGCTCACTGCTAATTCTTTTCCCCAATTGTTGTAGGAGGATGATATTTTTCAATAAAAAAAAATAAGGAATATATCAACAGCTTACAGACAACCAGTAAAGCTAACGAACTTCGAAAAATAAAATGGTGCCAGAAAAATCACCTTTTTGTTTCAGATCAACATTCAGATCCTCATAAAAAATCCTTTGCATTTCCAACAATATTTCTTCACCTTCATAAGCATCCTGAAGCCCCTCATATTCCCAAAGAATATCATCCGCTCCCGGGGCAGATGGTAAATTCTTACCAAAGTCATTCACAGATTGGTCCTTCATCTTTTTCAGCTCATCAGTAAAGATGTCTTGAAAAGCAGATTTGATAAAATCCTACGACCAACAAGAAATCCAAAAAGGAAATATACTAATTACTTAACAAAAGAAGAATTAAGATATTTGCAGGGTGATGGTTTCAATCCATGGTGGCCATTAACGTAAAAGTTAATTTTCTACGGTTTTTTTTTTTTTTTTTTATATCCAAAGGGTGATGATTTGAATCCATGGTGGCCATTTATGTAAAAGTTAATTTTCTACGGATTTTTTTTATATCCAAATGTAGGATGAGGCTATATGTACGGTGAGAATAATCTATTTGAATGCTTATCCAAATATTCACCGAAATTAAAAAATGTATCTGAAAAGAGAAGAAAGACCCCCACAAAACACAAACAGATATCAAGATCCAGTAGCAAGCCGTACAAGAAAACCAAAAACAACAACAACAATCATGGCATTCATCATAACACCCAATACCAAATTGTTAAAATCCATTGCAATAACTAAACAGAACAATTTCTAAATATGAAAAAATATTCTTAAAAATTGACCTGCTGTCGTTCATCGAGAGGATGGGGATAAGCGGGCAACCTAATCTTCCAGAGCAAGCGGCTTCTTCCTTCTCTGGCCCTTTTGCAACAGTTCTCCCTCAGCTTTTCACAGTAAAATTAACGAATAAATTGTTGTTCTTCTTATTATTGATCATATAAAAAAACGGCCAAAAACACGAAGCTGAGGCATCGAGAATAGAGAAATTTCACCTTCTGCTTCCATGATTGATGATTGTTGTAACGAGGATGGGCCTTGATCGAAGAACGACGGGCTTGAATATCGGAATTCGGATCCTTCTCTTCCATTTTGACTGTTTCTTTTCAATTGCGATGCCGAAATTTGCCCTCAACTCGTGAATGATCGGAGTTAATCATCGTTTTATTTCCGGCCGCGGATTATGATTCGACGACGAAGAACGAAGAAAATAGAGCTGTGCTTATACAATTGGGCTTTTCGAAATGACTATGAGCTCATTGTGAATAGGCCCAACTCGACTTCAGGCCTTTTGAATTCAATTTGGGATCCTTACAGATAGGCCCAACTCAGCTCTTGCTTTTCGAATTGAATATGGGCCTAAACTTAACTATCGGGCCTTTTGAATTCAATTTGGGATTCTTGTTGATAGGCCCAACTCGGAAGGAAATCATTTTGATGATAAATTTTGAAAATCTCCTAATTTTAATTTTTTTAAAAGCATTGTATACAAACGTAAAATTTAGATAAAAGTGGACACATTTGCAAATAATCCATTTGAAAGAGTATATCTAGATAAAAAAATCCTTTGTAAGAGTGTCCAACTGATTATTTATTGTTTCTTTTAATTCAACAATTGAATATGGTAATTCAAATTATCTTATTTGTTTTCTTTGTTATTTTCTTTATTTTTCAATTGATGATCTTATTATCATAGACATATACTTATTTAATAATATAAAAAAAAAAAAAAAAAAAAAAACTCAATCTTTTAGAGTACCATTCAATTATTATTTTTATTGGCTGAATTGATTATTTAAAGAGTAACCAAAAAATAAATAAATAATAAATATGGCAATAGATTTTGAGACAATCATATACGTTGACAGATTGAGATAAAATGTTGGTTCAAATTTGGTCAAATGAGTTTTTGTAATATATATGTATTCTCTCTATATATTTTTTTTTAGAGAGATTAGATAAATCAATCTTATCTTATCATAATTGGATAAGGACAAAAGGCACCTTATATAATGAAGATATTTGTCAACAATAATGTTGGAGATACTCAAATTGAACTAAACTTTACTGGGTAGAGAGTGGGTATACTTTGCTCATGTCTAAAGAAGTTGGAGGGATCAATTTTAGATTTAACATGCACCAACCTATCAAAATTCTTCCCAAAATACTTCATCCCCCAAACACTAGCTCGATCGTAGCTTGTAATTCCATGTTCGTCGTTCGTTCCAATATCAAGTTCTTTATAATTGACATATATCGCCCTTGGAGATTCCGAAACAAAAGGAGTCATGTAATCATAAATGAGTCGAATCCAATTTAGATGTCGTTTGTCAACATCGATGCTTAATTCTTTCCACTTAACACTGTAGCCAAGTTTGTATAGAATTTGAGCCCTATAAAGAAATGGGGTTTCAAGCTCAAAAAATCTCACTCATTCTTCCCTCATAAGGAATGAACATACCTTGAGCCAATTCTATTTCTTGAGATTTTAATTTTTCACACAAACCCTTTAATGCAGCCTCAGAAATTGGTTACTTGATAGAGTTTGATTTGATTTTGGTGCTTTCACTAAAAAGAGTAGCTCTGTTGAGCAAAGTTTTAAGGGGTTGGTCTTTTTGAATCCCATCCTTTATGAGAACTGATTCAATCGAGCTTGTTTCTAAACTCTTCCTTTGCCAAACCCAATTCTAAAAAGCAATACTTGAGAATTGAAAGAAGCTCATCAATGTTGCCAAGAAAGAATTGAAGAAAATGTAGCCGTTGGGTTTGTTTGGCCTCCTTTTTTAGTTGTTTTCCCACCTGCATATATATCATCAACAATTGTGATTCACAATCTTGGGATTTGATTTTGGGGTGCTTGATCATAGAAGATTAGGTGAAACGTGCCAGAAGATTCGAACTAAGATTTGGAATGTGTTCAGAATTTAGATATTAGAAATTAATTCTTAAGTACGTAGGTGAAAATTAGAATGAGTAATTTGAACGAGGAGTTATTTTGAATGATTAAAAGTTTGAATTTGTGCAATAACTTGTTTGGATTGAATTTTTTGGAGAAGAGTTACGTGCAATAATTCTTTTTTATGAGGATTTTGGTGGAGGAATTGCAGGAAAAACTCGTTTGTATGAAGATTTTAGAAGAGAAGTTATATGTTGAATGGTTTAAAAATGATGGATTATTTTGAGTAGTTAAAATGAGAGATTACTTTGAGTGGTTAGAATGAGTAATTATCACTAAACTTATATTTTACCAATGTATTTTCTTCTTTCACATCACGTGAAACCCTAATGTTAACGAGTTCTTGTAAGCCCATTTCAATGGCGAGAAGAATCTTAACCAGAAGTACCGCATTTCTCCAGTTGAATTCAACCTCAAATCTCACCTCATCGTTTCCGGCAATCCACCGCCGTGTTTCAGGTAAACCAGTTTCCACCTTCTCCGATCATCCGCAGAGCTCGAAGCTTCCGTCCCTCACCAATCTCCTTCGCAAATCCGGATTCACGCAGTCCCAAATTCACAATCTCATTTCACAGAACCATATTTTCTTAGCGAATTCCAATTTGCAGGACATTGAAAGCTCTCTAGCCCTTCTTCTATCCTTCAAATTTCTCTCGGACGATCTCGTTTCCATGGTCAGCGACTGTCCCGCGGTTCTGGACTCTGAGTTTCTGAAGAAATTTGAGGTAATTTTTTCCCAAATTGGATTACGCAATGTTTCTGTATCGATGATTCGAAGTATGCTGGTATTATCCAAACGGTTCCAGTTGGATCCGTGTATTTTTCGTAGATCTGTAGATTTATTGAAACGTTTAGGGCTTAGTGATGCTGTTGTGATTAGGGTTTTAGAGGATTATCCTGAAATAGTGTTGACGAACGAGCGAGAAATCTTGCGAGTAATTGAATTTCTGATGGGAATTGGAATCCGAAGGAATGAAATTGATCGGATCGTTTGTTCGATTCCCAGAGTTTTAGGGTTTAGAGTTGATGGGAGATTGAGGAGTTTGATTTGTGAGTTTGAGGAGTTGGGGTTTGATCATAACGTGATTACAAGAGAAATTATTAGGGAACCGAGAATTTTAGGCGTCGAATTAGGAGAAGTTTCGAAATGCCTTGAATTGCTTAGAAATTTGAAATGCAGGAACTCAATCAAGGAGAAAATCTTTAGAGATGGTGCTTTAAGAGCTGCATTTGAAGTGAAACAGAGAGTTGATTGTTTATGTAAACATGGGTTGATTCGTACCGAAGCGTTTAAATTGCTATGGAAAGAGCCCAGATTGGTCACTTATGAAGTAGAGAACATTAACAAGAAGATTGAATTCTTGATCCACAGTATGAAATTTGGTGTTGGCTGTTTGATTGACGTTCCAGAATATTTGGGAATCAATTTCGAAAAGCAGATTGTTCCTCGCTACAATGTGATTGAATATTTGGATTCAAAAGGGTGGCTTGGTTCTCAGGTTGGATTGAGGGAAATTATCAAGCCTAGTAGGCTCAGGTTCTACAACTTATTTGTTAAGCCTTATCCCGAGTGTGAGAAGATGTACGGTAAATTCGTGGGAGATAACGAAGTGAAGAGCCCGAATCGGCATCCTATTGGACTGTGGAAGGTTTTCAAACCATAAAGACATCCACAATCGAAAGAGGATACGAAAAACATGAAGTCCTTCATGGAATCTCTTGTTTAGTCAAAGCTTTGTGGGAGGTAATGGGAAGGCAGCAAAGCAAGCAGAAGAAGATATATGGAGATTCAAAGGACTGGATCTGAAGCGAATGACAGGAACCCCGAGTGGGATCTTGTTGAAACTTTGCACCACGCAAACCAATGTTATGATACGGGTTCGTAAGACCAGGATAAGAAGAACCTGCCGGATAACTGAGGGTTGAGATATTGGTGACTGCAATTGCCAAAGGTCTCTGGTGCTGAAGAACATGGAGTCTGATCTCCATTAATGGAAGAAAATGCATTTGAGTTTTCGTAAGCCTATCGCTTTCTCGCAATGTAGTTTTTGTTGGATCTTGGATCTACCCAGCTTGAAAGAGTGCGGTTGGGATGGATGGTCAAACCTGGTTAGTTGAACTAGCCGTTAGAATCTTTGTTCTTGTCCTGTTAGTTGTTGAATTGAATTCATTTTGTTGAAACGTGCTGATAGAAATGTTTTTTGGTTTCTTTTTTAACCTACAAGTTATCACATTGTACATTTTCGTTGAAAATCCGTTCTCTTCACAAAGGTAGTATGCATTTGGTTCTTTCTGAGTTCACGTCTCTGCTACTAACAAGACTGTTCTTTGTTTCTTTTTTTCTCTTTTTCTTTCTCTCTCTGTTAAATAGTGTAGACTTCTTTCATAGTCGCTAATAATTAAGATGTATCATTCCTATAACTAGTATTGATCAGGGACAAATCTTCGAGAGATCTTCACATTTTGGATGATATTGTTAACTTAAAAGTTCTTATGATTTTATTTTTGGTTTATTCAAAAAGTCTCGTATCAATAGATGAGAAGATTTGTTCAAACTCATATATTCATGATTCTCCTTAGATAGTCAATGTGGGACTTTGATCGTTCCTATGAGTATTGATGGTTTTAGAGAATGCAATTTAATCATTTTTCTTTTGCTCTCTCTACATAGTTTCACATTCTAAATCTTGAACAGGCCACGCATTAGGATAGGGAGGATCGACATTCAAAATATCAGATATTTAGATAACAATCAAATGAATTCCATTAACAGTTAACACATTATAGCTCCTAACAAGGAATTCATTTACTAATTTTACAAGCAAACGTTGTGAACTTATAAATAATCTATAATAAACTCTTCGTTGACTAAAAACAAAAGCAAAAGGAGATTCACTAATCAAAATCATGTATTTATACAACTAAGTGTTGAATTAATTTACCTATTTTATGGATTTTCTTATGGACTATACAAATCCAACCTTATTAACTTACATTTTAAGGATGCATTATTCTACTAAACCCACAAACCAAATTTTCGATTTTATAATAAGCAATAGAAATTCGAAGTTTCCAATCTTAAGCTAAACACATTCAAACTTAAAAAATGAGAAAATATAATTTTGGTCCTAAAATTGACCTCTTATCATGGTCTCATTTATTTATAATTTAACCAAACAAAATTTGCCCATGGTGATATAATCGTTTGATCTAAAAGAAATTGAAATTAAAGAAATGAAAACAATATATAAATGAAAAGAAACATGTATTATTAAAATGAGTAAGAAAAATGGTTTTTTTTTCCTGAAGAAGTAAGAAAATAATTATAACAAACGAATTAACAAAATGGACAAATAGGTCAAGAAAATGTCTTCTTTCACAACCTCTATTATATGATTAAATAAACTTGCAACTTAAATTTTTTAGGACAATTACAACTTCAGTTCGTAAAGAATCTTAAACTTTAAAAATAGGTTGTTAATTTACGAACTAAATTTTTTTTAATAAATCTTTAATTATTTAGTTTTGAAGCCAAAAGAAGTTGAACTCTAGTAGTGGTATCTTATAAACCTGATAATTAAGAGGTTTCAGGTTTGAGGTCATTGACCTATTCTAAGTTTATTTATTACTAACTAATTACCTACAAAATACAAAATTTAAAATTTAAAGGCTTATTAAATACAAAATTTGATTCTGTCAAAAAAATTAAAAAAAATACAAAATCTGATTTTTTTTTTTTTTTTTTTTTTTTTTAAATTGTTAAGTTTCAAAATGTCAAACTTGAGACTTGTTAGACTTGAAATTGAAAATTATTTATTGGACTCTTTTAAGTTAATAATTACTCCGCACTCAAAAGTTTAACATTAAAATTATAAATTAACCAGATCCAACACTTAATAAAAACCTTATTCTTTAGTTGAATTAATATATTTTGGTAATCTCAAAAAATATATATATATCTATATTTATTGGTGATTTAATATTCTTCACTTTGTGACATTAATTTTCAAGTATTAGCTTCTGTGCTTGTTTGTTGTTTGTTTTGATTAGTTGGATAATTGGATCCAAACATTCTGACTTTTGGCATGTTTTTAGCCAATCTCTTTTGTTCTTGTGTGTGTTTGTTTTGGGTTAGTTTAACTATATATTCTAGAAGGGAGGCTATTGAATGTTTTTTTTTTCTTTTTTTGGCTGGATTTATGGTGAATTGTTTGAGGCAATTTTGAAAATGGTAATAATAATCTCAACACTATTTGACTTTGAATCTTCATTTGAATTTTTACTAATGAAAATAGGAATATGTTCTATGTATATGTGAGCAAGAAAGAGTGAATTTAAGAGAAGATAATTGAAATGAAAAAAGAAATTATTTATGGTACTAAAACATAACTAAATTTTAATATGACAAAATAATAAATAGTTTATTTTAATATATAGAAGTAATAATACTTAGTAATAAACTATAATTTGTCAATTCAAGTATAAGATAACTCATTACTATAAAAATTAATAAGATAATTGATACGAATATGTATTTTACAATCATTTGAAATTCTCCCTCAATATATCAGAGGAAAAAAATCAACTATGCAATTGTTGTAAGAAAAAAAAACACGTATTTGGAATAATGGTATGTCGTGAGAGGTAAATCTAAAGCATAATTGAAACACCCAAACAAATAAACTAATTCAAAGAACATAATCTCTAAATTTATTACATGATTCCATACACATAATCACCAACATTATTTTTTGTTTAAAAAAATTAAAATAAAACCAAACCAATCCTCATAATTTTATAATTATCGCACATTCTATTTTTTTTTTAATTAATACTCTAATTTGTTTGAATTATATTATCATTATTAAAATGAAACAAGTGTTCAATAATTATACTAGAAATTCCAATTATAATAATAGATATTTTTGTATTTGAAATTATTTAAAATAGAGACGTTTTGTTTTAGAATAAATGATAATAGATACTTGATCTAGTGAACAACAACATTTGAATTAAAAAAAAAAATAGTGAACCACTAAATTTTTTACTCAATTAATATAAATTCAATTACAGGATTCATCAAAGAATTTCTCTAAACCCTTGAAAAATAAAAGTGGAAAAATAGGTAAGTTAAGAAAGGAGCAGCCATTGTCACCAAAAGTAACTATTTTTTTTTACAATCAAACAATGAAATTATTACGCCATTGATTCATTTGATACAAAAATCATAATCTACGTATTAAATAAGAACACAAAATTTCCAAAAAAAGAAAAAATTAGAACACAAATTTACCATAGAAAGAGAAAATCGTGGGTTAAGAAGTTGGGGGTTTCACGGAGATTAATTGGCTACTAATTACCCTTCTCTCTATAACTGATTCCTAATTAATCTCTAATCTCTCTCTCTTATAATCCCTAATGAAAAAAAAAACACACACACACACTCATTCATCAAAGTCTCTGTTTTTTTTTCTTTTTCAAGTTAGTTTGTTTAGTTTCTTTTCTTCTTCTCCGATTCTTCTGTTACTTTTTCCTCTTTCCTTTTTCCTCTTCAATGGCGGCTCTCACCTGTTACTCCAATTTCTGCTCTGACCCTTCTTCAATCACTCACCAATTCCAGTATTTCTCCCCTGACTTCTCGCCAGAGCTCTGTTATCTCCCTCCGCCGCACCTCAGCCCCGACCCCACCTTCGATTTCGTTCCCTCCGTGGTCGATGACTCTGTTTTCTTCCCGAATGCTGATCCATTCCTCGATGATGCCTCGCCGTTTCTTTTCCCTGATGTCTACCCATACTTCTCCGCGCCGGTCGCCGATGAATTCACTCCCATCTTGCCCGAATTCCCCTGTTTTGTTGAATTTATGTTCCATTGCCCCAAACGCCAGCGGGTCGTGATGGAGCAGAGTTTTTGCTACGACATTGTCGTTGGCGGCGGTGGTGGTGGTGGTGGTGGCAATGTGTGTGGTGGGGGAGACTACTTTCCTCCGCCGGAGTTTGTTTCGGGTTTGTGGGATGGAAGAATGGACAATGCTGACATGACGAACAATGGCGGTTGCTCGAAGACAAAACAGTCGCCGTCGCAAAGTAACAACTTATCGGCGCAGACAATTGCAGCCAGGGAACGGCGGAGGAAGATCACGGCGAAGACGCAAGAGCTCGGAGAGCTGGTTCCAGGTGGCAACAAGATGAACACTGCTGAAATGCTGAATTCTGCTTTCAAGTATGTCAAATTCTTGCAAGCCCAAGTTGCAATTTTGCAACTAGAGCAAGAAACAGAACAACAAGAACAAGTAGAACAAGAAACAGAGGATCTTCAAATTCTTCAATCCACAGTGATTCAAGAGAAATTATACTCAGAAGAAAAGTGTTTAGCTCCAAAAGGGTTCCTCCAAAATCTTGCCAATTTTCCAGAGATTCAATCCCAACCGTCCATTTCCAACTCTATCAATCAGATCCTACAAAGGAACAGCTAAAAAATGGCAAAGTAGATAGTTCATCATTTTGTTTTGTTATATGTTATTGTTGTTGTAGCTAATCCAAGTTTTAAGAGTCTTCTTAACCATTTAGTTTAGTTTAGAGTTTAGGGTTTAATCTTGATTAGATGTTAACCTTGATGATGATCATTAACTGTTCTTTGTAAAACTTCTTCATTTGATTTAATGAAACCCCTTTTTATTTTCTTGCAATTTTCTTGCTTCATTAATCTAATGAGCTGATTTGTTTAAGTTTTTTCTCGGCTGACAAGCACCCATCTCTCTGTTTCTCGAGAAATATCAAACTTTCCCGAGAAAAAAATTGTAAATATGACTAATATTGAGACTGATTTAAAAAATATAAAAAAGAGTTTTTTTTATTTTTTTTGTAACTGTTTTCTATTTTCTTGCAACATAACCGCCAAAGCCTCCAAAAATGGCGGCTTCCACTTTCTAATTCATCACTAACCGTCAAAACCTTCGGATTTCAGTTAAGAAAAACGTTCCACAAATTTTCGTGTCTTTTCTCAAATTCCTCAAAAACTCGATCTTAAACTATCAGAATCATCAATGGCGGTTATGTCTGAAAATTTCATCTTGTTTCTCTTAATAATGGCAACTTGTTCTTCTGTCATTTTCTCTGCATCTGTCATTGAAGATCTCAATACCTTACATCCACCTTCAGATTTCAACTCTACAATCTCCAAAAACTGTCTTTTAAACCCTTCTCTTCGCTACTGCTCTGCTTCTCCGATGAATCTCGTTGAAATCTTCAAGTCCTCCATTGTTGCTAGTCATCTTTGTAACGAATCCCGCAACCCCAACTGCGTCGAGTCATTTCCGAAAATCGATCTTCGTAACCGTCCAAAAATCGCTCCTATGTATCTGTCATTCCACTTCTTTTGGAAGTACTGTCCTTTGAGTATCATGTCCATTGATTTGTCTAACAATTCTTTGAAGGGTAGCTTCCCTGTTGATGTTTTGGAATGTAAACAAATTGAGGCTCTTGATCTTAGTCGAAATAACCTCATCGGTGAAGTTCCATTTCGGATTTTCTCTCATCTTACCAATCTGACTGTTTTAAACATGTCTTACAATCACTTCTCCGAGAGTAGGATTTCTGATTACGAACTGTTCTTTAAACGGTTTAATTCGTCGAGTTTTATAAATTCTGGTCTTCTCCCAGATCACAGGAAGTATAAAATGAAGGTTGTGATCCTATTGATTGTGTTTCCCATTCTTGTGATTTTAATGGTGTGGTGCTTGGGGTGGCTTTGCTTCCACAGGCCTGATTTCTTGCCAAGGATGTTGAGGAGGAAGAACAAGTTCACGCTAGCAATGCTCGAGGCGGCAACCGATGGATTTTCGAAGAAGAATTTGATAGTGAAATGTGAGGGAGTTGATATTTACAGTGGAGCTCTAAGAGATGGGACTGAAGTGAGGGTTGAAATCTATGGGAATGGCATTTCAAGGGAAAGTAGGAAAGAGTTCATTGAAGAATGCAAGATCTTAACTCAATTATCCCATAAAAATTTGGTGAAAGTGTTGGGTTGGTGTGACAACCGACGAACGAGAGCCATCGTGACCAAGTGGGCGGAGGGAGAGAGCGTCGAAATGTGGCTGTCGAGGTCGACTCCGCCATGGAAACATAGACTGAAAGTAGTTAAAAGAGTGTTGGAAGGTATGCTTTATTTGCAGGAGGAATGGCCTGGTGTTGATTATGATCTCAGGACAGACAGCCTCTTCTTGTCCAGAAAGCTACTGCCATTGATTTCAAGGTTCAAATTAGGACATCAAAATAGCAGCTCAAGAAGTAAGTCAATCTAAAAGAAACTCAACACTTGGTTTTAAATACTCTAATAACAAATTAAGAACAATTACGATGCTCGAAATTAATATGATGGTTGATGTAACAGATATCTACAAGCTCGGTGTGTTCTTGTTCGAAATGATAGTGAATCGGCAGCTGCGGGATGAGATCAAGCAAGGCGAATCTGGTTTCATTGGATACATAAAAATGCAATTTCCCAAGAATTTGCAGGCAGTGATCAATGAAGCTATAGAACTACAGAGAGAAAGCATGGTGAATCAAGCTAAAACAGCAATGAACCTGGCATTGATGTGTACAGATCAATCAAGTGGGCATCAACCAAACTTGAAATACGTATTTGAGACTGTAACAAAATTGTCAAGTAATCACAAGATGCAGGAAACAGAGGAAGGTAGGCACAAGAGGATTCCATCAAGATATTAAAAAGCTATGTTTGTGTTTAAAGGAATGGTTAACTTAACAGACTTTGCTAATTAAATCAAAAGATATTATTTTTCTGTTTATGTAATCAACCACAAGAGCCTTGGTACAGAAAAAACTACACATATCCTTTTTTATTTAATGTTGCAATGTTTGTCAATAACTACAAAGAACGAAAAACGAGATATAATCCTGTTTCTCTATTTGTGCAGTTCTTGCTTATCCATAGTTTTCGCCATTCGAGTCTCTTTGTATCTTAAAAGTATAAGACCAGAACATCCTTGATCACCTAAGGAGCTCCTAAATCTAATGAATGAAATAGTAAATCTTGTGCAGGACATGAATCTTTTAAGCTGAAAATGGATATCCAGAAATTTCTGTAAGAAGGAAAACTAAAAAGAATTTCATACTACCAAGGAATTTCGTGACCATCCCAAGCAAAAAACTTCCCGTTGTCTTGGCTCTTTGCATTGTTGATAATTGACATAAGCTTTTGGACTGAAAACTCTTTCGTAAAAAGTTTGCCTTCAGGAACATTTTTCTGAAATGGCCTAGACAGATCCGTGTCCACTGTGCCTGGATGCAATAATATGCATATGATTGGATCTTTCTTCCTGGCAAATTCCACCGATATGTTTTTTGTCACTGTGAAAGCAAAAAGGAAAGAGATTTTAGATTACAAACTGAAGTTGAAAAGCATAATGTTTAGTTCTTCTGTCATTTATGCATACAAATAACCAAAAAGTAGGAAGAATATCTGATATACGTAACGAAACACTGGAAACTTCAATGACCAAATCCAATTTTTTCATGGTTTTTTTTACCAAAATAAGCCTGCAACGAATTTGTATTCATGTCAAACTGTAGACGCTTGATTGAAGAAAATGAAAGCATATCATCATGCAGAAGAGAAATATATGCAAGAAACACGAAATATCTCAAATTCCAGTTAGCCAAAAGCAAACGTCAAAAGAGTATGGATTTATTCAGAAAAGGTCATGCCTGATTAGGGTGTGAATATCATTGAACCATTTAATGGTGGGAAAGCAGGTAAAGAGAAAGACTAGAATCCAGAAACTATACATTGGTTAAGTGCAGTCTTTGAAGCTCTGTAAGAATGCCAACCCCCAAGATGATTGTCTCCAATCGATCCCACTCGAGCACTTAAATTGGCAACGACAGCAACATCTCTTCCTGTTCCAGAACCTCCTCCAGCCTTCAGAAAAGGCCACAAGTGCTGCTCATATAAATCATAATCCACAGCAATCAGTGAGCTAAATACTGGAAAATCCTCTAAGAAATACAAATGATTGACAAGAAAGTTTTGTATCTACAACTTAGCATTACAGCTTCCTTTCGGACTAAACAGAGTATCTGGTTGCAGTATCAAAATGTAATAACTGCTATTTCACGGTTTGGGATGTAGTTCATGTTCAACTGAGTAAAAAGGAAACAAGTTTTCAAAGAAATGCTGAAATAATTGTTATATCCAGTCCAAGATTGAATGGAATTAGCCTACAGTTCTGACTGAAAAGTGAACACTAATATTGTAGATATTCAGAATGGTATTTGAGTGAATTTTACCTTGATCACTAGAATAGGACCAACAGCATTAACCTCATAAGCATGCATCAAAGAAGATTTCTCTACCTTATTCAAGGTAGTTTCTGCATTGGGAATAAAGCATTATCAATAGCTTAGATCATGACCACTAAGTTTTATGAACCACGAAAAGTAAAATATTGACTTCAATTATCTACTCTGATACGTGAATTAGGAAGGTCTAGATGGAGGGAAAGAAGTAGACTAGCTTAAATTCAAATAAATTTCTGAGCTAAAATGAAACCAACGAATCTAATCCATTATGAAAAAATCGGCTACCATGTTGCATAAAGGATGGAGACAGTTATCGTTATGCTGTTCAAACAACCAACGGAATTTTAATTCTCAGAAGAAATACCTGGTTGGAGTACATTAGGAATCGAAAGAATCCCAGATGCATTGATTAGCAGATTCAGGGACCCATATCTTTCTTCTATAGACTTTGCAGATGCCTGAAATGCATGGTAACATTGGACGACAGACAAACGTTATAAATTCTACATGAATACACAGTTTTTTCTTTTATGATAGGACATGATAAAATGAAAGTGTTACAAGATTTGGGTTAGGTTATGAGCCGTTTTTTTACAATGAATAAAATACAAAGTTAAAAAATCAATTTATTCATAACCAAGTAGATTTTAGAACCTAGAAATTTACAACATATACTGCATAACCACCAAATTCAAGGCTTCAAACTAGCTTGAATCATTTGAAAAATGCACAAGTATAGATTTCAATACAACTTTAACAAAAATTCCTACCTCTATGTACCCAATAAAACTGCATATATAAAGTGATAACCAACCATGTCAACCAATGTGATGATTTGATATGTCAAAGATTAAAAACGCGTTTAAGAAAAAGAGTGAAACCTTAATGGTGCTTTCCTTGGTCAAATCCAACTCTAGAATGCAAAGGCGCTCATCAAACTTGTCTTTTAACTCAAGAAGCCCTGTAGCTTCTCCAGGGTTGCGACAAGTAGCAACAACATGTCCCTTTTCATTCTTCTCTAGCAAATGTCTAACCTACTCAAAGATAAATTTAAAGTCATTTTAATCCGTTCAACGGCAGCCAAATTAAGTAATTAGACAGGGAAATTTAGGTATATAACTCACACAACTTTCAGTAAACTAACAAGTAGAGCAAGCCAATTTGATAATACTCGAAAAAAACAAACAATTCATAACATTCTACACCAACTAAACCAGATATTGAAATCAATAATTGGCAACTTTTGATTCTGTGAATGTTTAATACATTGAAAACTCAATCCTAAATGAAATTAAAAAATACAACAATTGAATCTAGGAAATCTAAGATTGAAATTGAAAATAACAACCTATCATATCCATATTTAATAGTCTCTCTCTCAAGTTGGAGGACGTTGTAGATTAGAAAGTCCAACCTTAGGAGTGAAAGGAAAAATTGAAAACCAAAATATATTGGTTCGGTTTCGGTTCTTCATGGAGGAACCAACCTAAAATCGAGCGAAACCGAATATATAAAAACTAAAGAAAAATAAAAATATATTAGTATTTAGATTTGATGAAGAACAAATTTTGATGTGAAATATGAAGTAAAAAGCATTATAAATATTAGGTTATTTACGAAAACTTCGTTTTTTATTTGAAAAATAAAATTCTTTAAATCAAATTAAAAATCATATGGAAAACTAGAAAAAAAAAAATTGAAAAAAAAACAAAATTTGAGTTGTAATCAAAATCGAACCTATTGAAAACCGAATTAATGATTATGTTCTTTAATTGACATCCATTTGAACCTTGAAAAATAGAAGATATTGGTTCGGTTGTCGGTTCGAGACAAAATCGACAAAAACCGAACTGAATTACCCCTAATAAAAATAATAATAATAAATTACTAGAATAAAGGTCTAGAAACTTGGCATCTCCGCACTGATTGAATTCGCGGACGAAGAAGTCAATTCGTTTATAATGACTCAACTATTATATGCTCTGTGGGCATGTATTTGAGAAAATAAGAATTAAGAAACTGATATCGTGGATTACGAATAGGATTTGGTGTACGAAACAAGTAATTTGAAGCAGAACAGAGATGGTTGAAGAAAGACTCACAAATTGGAGGCCGATTCCTCTGGAAGCGCCTTGAACCATGGAAACTCCGCAATCGCATTTGGCAGCAAGAGAGGAAAGCCTGGCCCTCTGAGCCAGCGATCTTAGGGTTCCGACGGGGAACATTGGGAGATTCAGAAGGAAAAGCTTCATATCCAGATTAGGTTTGGAAGCGATGATCGTTGAACGTCACAAGCTTCCATTGATGGAGCTTCTTTGAAACAAGTTTTTGAGGCTACTCTAGGAATCGATGTAGCAGAAATAATGGCTGCCCAGCTCCATTGCCGAGCTGTTCAAAGAGCTTGTGGCTGCCATAGCGCCACATTGTACCTGTGGAATCTGTAAATAATTTTGATCTTTAATTTAATTTATCCACATGCCTATTTTTCTTTTGATTAAATGGGAAGATTTGTTCACATGTATTCTGATGGTTTTATTATTTTATGGTATTTTGGTGTAACATCAGGATTATTTGATTTCAAAAATTGATATTTATTGGATTTGTTGTCTTCCTCTCCCTTGTAACTTGTATTAAAAAAAAATGGTAATATTGATTTGTATAATTGGAAGAATTTAGCATTTAGTCCATACTTTTAAAAACTATAACTTAATCTTTTCTAAATATTAATTAGTAGCTCGGAATAGCCATGAATTATAAAGAGACTAAATTTTAACTTTTTTTATGCTAGAAAAAAAGAAGCTAACTTTCTTTGAAAAATATAGAGACTAAACTCTAATTATTAAAATCATATAAACTAAACTTTAATTTTTTTTAAATTAATGGAATGGGTCAATGTGATTAGTTATCTTGATTAGTATTAATTCATTTTAATTTCATGATCACAGGTACCAACCTAGAAATCGATATCTGGCTCTCATATTTTTTAGAGGTGTAGGGTTTGTGTTCCTCTCACCCCCAATTTGTACGGAAAAAAAAACTTTATTTAAACCATATGTATCAAACTTATAATTCACCTTTTTTTAACATATTTTATTTTAAATCTTCGCAAAATGAAAGTTCATAATTAAATTTGATAAACACTTATTGAGAGTGTCTGTTATGCGGTTTTCAATGAGCTATTACAATCACTCTTTAAAAATTTTATCCAAACGAGCTATTGTAATCACTCGAAACAATCACTTATTTTTTATCACTCTTTTTTAACTATTCTTTTTTAACCACCCATTTCAAATCAATCAATCAATCCCTAACTTTTAAACCACTCAACATACAACTCCTCTAAAATTTTCATCCAAACGAATTTTTCCATACAACTCTTCAACCAAAATCTTTATTCAAACGAGCTATTGCCTCCAACTTCTTCATTAAAAAAATTATATCCAAACATGTTATTGCACACATTCTAATTTTTAATCATTCAAATTAACTCTTAATTCTAATCACTCATTTTAATCACTCCTACCAATCTCATTCAAACAGCTCCACAAGTTTTAAATGTCAAATTTTGATTTATTTTTCTTAACATTTTTTTGAAGGAAACAACCAAGGAATAATTTATGACAGGATAAGCTTTCCCTGAAAACTCAAGCAAACTTATACATTTATATATATATAATTGGTCACAACATATTTGATAAAGTTTAGAACACTATTTCCCCACAAGTATGAAAATATTGAGAAAAATAAAAGAATATACATATAATATACATATACATATAATATATATATACATATAATATATATATATATATATATAGATATATAT
>JBBMKA010067052.1:0-15062 GCA_037833695.1 Sechiopsis laciniata | reverse complement strand
TCGTGCTATGTATGATTTTGTGATAATGTGTTATTGTCCCGAATGACTCTAAATGGTAGAAAGAGGTTAACTTATGTGTGTGTAATTGTGGCTGTTACAAATTATATAGCTTGCATGATAGACCTTAAGGAAACAATTAAACAAAATTAATTAATTTGCAACTATCTCAGTTAATTAATTTTTGTTTGGTAGTTCTCATTGTTTTTAATGCTATTGTTTAATTGGTATGAAATGTTATCGTGTCCAATCAATTAAATAGTAAGTTTTGAGTTTGATGATGGATGATAGCCAATAAAATAGAAGAACAACTACTTATTTGGCTTTTACTAATTTCTTGAATTTAATAAATTTTATTAATTTTTATAGGCCAGGATCAATAGTGCAATTGATTACATTGAACCCTTGAATTAGAATTTTTCGTATAGAGGTGTTTGTTTGATTATATTTTACTGCTCGATTAGAATTATTTCTTCAAAACATCAAACTCCCTTTTATTTACCTTAGTTCTACAAGTTAGATTTAGAAGAGTCAATAATTATTTTGGCGGGTTTCGACAACCCGACCAATATTTTAGTCCAAATGCATAAAATGACAATGTTTTGAACTGTTAGTAAGTGTCAAATACTCATACTACTCCTCAGTTTGCTTTTGAATTTCAAAATGAAAAAAAAAAAAAAAGTGAATATAAAATGAGGCCCTTCATAATTTGTATTGAATTTTTAGGATTGGGTAACTTTAAATATTCAACCTAATTAATTTCAATGATGAGTTAATTAACGAATTACAATTTAATTAATTTGATTGATTGGGTGCAAAATCTTTGTAGCTTCTGCAACTTCTTTCAGCTGAGGAGAGGCACAAAGAGAAGATGATCAAACAAAGAACATCAAGCTCCTCGAGTTTCATTTCCATGGTGGATACAAACAGATAGATTGATGATAACTAATTTTATTTATAATTATTGTTTGTCAACTCATAAAATTTTAACTATTGTTAAGTTTTTTTTAATTAACTCAAAGTTCTTAGAAAGTATAGAGATAAAAATTGGACAGTTGAAAGTTTAAAAACTAAAATGGAACCAAAAGTAATAAGAGACTAAAATTAAAGTTTTAAAAGATAGACCGAAATGTTAACCTATTTTAATTTAGTATTAATCTTCCCATTATACTTAGAGATGTCTACGGGGCGAGGCCAGGGAATGGCTTCTCCGTCCCCATCCCTGCTATAAAATTCAATCTCCATCCCTAAAAAAATTCCCGTTTTTTTTTCTTGGGTATCGGGCGAAGATTCCCCGAAATATTTTTTTTCAATTTTTATATATTTGTTGGACAATAATTTCAAATAATTAGATTTTTTTTATAATGTTAATTATCAAAGAAAATATTCATATATCTAGATAATATTACCAACAATTATATATTTATTTGAAAATTAAATGAGTAAAATTAAGATAAAAAAAAAAGAAAAAGAAAAAAAAGGTAAACAAGGCAGGGATCGGGAATGTACATTCCCGATCCCTGCCTTGTCAATTCCCTGCCCCGTTTCGCGCCTCGTTAGGAGTGGGTCCCCTCGAGAAAATGGATATCTATAATTACACTTTAGAATATATTTTAATAAAAAAGAATTAAACTATAAATATCTTTTGCCAAGTTGAGTTAAAGCTTTGGACTTGACTTTCATACAAAGTATTTTTATTTTAGTTAATAATCTTTGGAATACTCACGTTGAGTTTGTTCTTAAATTAAGTTTCTATGTTAACTCTCTAAATTATATACAATTACCGAAATGGAACTATCGCTTTCTTATTTGGGATTACTTTAAGAACATAAGAAATACCTATCTTTTTCATCCAAAAATATCATCATGGCTTTCCATTTACAAAAATACGAGCAAAAGAAAACAAAATAAATACTCCTGAAAAGGTTAAAAAAAAAAGCCATTTATACAAAAACTCAGCCCATCACAATCTTTGTTTTTGGTATAAAAAAACAGAATGAACTGATATTATTATTATTATTATTTGGCAACATTTCCCCTGAGCAAATGACATATCTACAATTCCCACTTGGTTAATTTTAGTAGCAAAAAAAATGGTCAATAAAGTGAAGAAAAAAAGAAAGAAAGAAAGAATTAAACCAACATTACCAACAACTCTGCCTTCTTGCTCCAATGCAAATTGTTGTATGATGTCATTTCATCCCCTCAGTCTTCAAGAACAAAGAATAAAAAGTAATGGAAGAAAAAAAAAAAAAAAAAAAAAAAGCAATTCACAAAATATTGTTTCCTCAGAAAGAATTAGAAGGGAAAGGAGTTTTTTTTTGTACCTTGTTGTTCTTCCGAAACTGTTGGGTGTGCATCAATATCAGTGTGTTTGGGAGAAGTATTGAATTTGGGGGTGTTTGGAGATGTGGGAATGGGATAAACTTCTGTAACTTCTTCCATTCCTTCATCCAAGTAAACCACATTTTGCATTGTAAGTTGGTGGTATTCCACTATTTCCCTTAGGAAACGGTTCTCTCGTGCATATATTGAATTCTCATGCGCCAATCGAGCCTTCTCACCCAACAGTGTCTCAAGTTGAAGCCGAATCTGGATTTCAATATCAATCCTTAAATATCTTTTCATCATCCGCAACTAATTGACAACATATAATTTATGCCCCGTTTGATAACTATTTGGTTTTTATTCCAATTTAATACCATGTGTTCTATCTTTTCTACAATGTATCCATCTTTTCTTAAGAAAATATGTGAATGTTATCCAAATTTCAAAAACAAAAACAAACTTTTGGAAGTTACTTTTTTTTGTTTCCAAGTTTTGGTTTAGTTTATAAAAATATAGGCAAGATGTAGGCATCAAAGTAAGAAAAACATATGATAATGTAGTTGTTGTAGGCTTAAATTTCAAAAACTAAAAACTAAAAATTCAAAACAAAATAATTATCAAATGAGACTTTAAGAATTAAGTTCACTCGTGGATTGGAGATTTCAGGTTTCTACTAACCAGGGTGCAACAGAGTTGGTCACTTGAAGGACAGAGTTAATCATATATGAGTTCTTGATTTGATGTTCTAGTATGAAAAATGAGACCAAAATTACCCATATGAACAATTGCTCGATCGATATAAATGTGACTCAAGTTAAAATACCATTTTGGTCACTCAACGTTCATGTTTGTTCCATTTCGATCCTAAATTTTTCAATGTCCAATTTTAGTTGAGGATTGGTCCCTCAACTTTCAAGTGTTGCTTTTTAGTCAAGGGTCATTGCATTCAAATAAATGGTTTCTCTCCTACATTAAAAAATAAAATAAATAATGGGGACAGGAATTGAAAGAGGAAAGTACACATACCAAGTCATCATCTGCACGATGGTCTCCCTTGTCACGATTTTCCCTGAGAATTTTGTTTTCTTCCTCTAATTGTGCACATCTTTCTTTAGCAAAAGTCAGATCTGCATTTGTGGTTTTCAGCTCCCGAAGTAACAATTTGGCTTTCGCAGCTGTTGCCATTGCCACCTATACAGTTCAACACAATTGCCATTTATGCACAAAACTTCGAGCTACGAAAATGATTGCTATGAGGGTCGGCCTTATTCACATTTTAGAGTTGCAAAATCCGTTGTTACCCCTACTCTAGTGAAGTCGGATGCTTCAGGGGTGGTTATAAAAGCAATTGTTGATGTCTCTTCAACCATTTATGAATTCAACAACATAATTGTTGATATCAAACATTTAATTGCTACGTTAGGTATTGGGAAAGTGCCTCATTGTAATAGATTATCTAACAAGATAGCTGATGTGCTAGCTAAACAATGTAATTTAGACTACTTTTGTTGGAAGTATCCAATCTTTCGGTCGAGGATAGGTCTTGGTTGGCTCTAAGTTGGAGAATGATTGTACTGGTTAGGTTCAATGATTAATGATATGGTCTTTCAAAAAAAAAAAAAACGGATTCCTTGGACTCTACCCTATATAAGACATTGGTATTTTTCATTTTCAATTCCTTTTGCAGAATTAGAAAACTTTGATTGTCTAGACATGTAAGCCAGGCGCTACTTGGTTTGTCGGAGTTAACTTATTAGTTATTAGCTAAGATAAATATGGCTCAATTCCATCTAACTTGACTTGAATAGAAGGCATTAGCATTACGATACATAATAATTACAAAGTTGGCACCTTACGTCTCGAGATGCCTTCAGTTGAGTTTCATGATGTGTTTTCATCTGTGGTTCTAGAGACTGCATCTTCGGTTTCCGCCATCGATTATTGTTCACAGCAGGATGTAATAACCCTTCAGAATTGTTGCCCTTTTTACTAATCTGCAGTTTGCGAGTTTCTAGAACAATGTCTGCTGCCTTAGTTTCCACCATTGAGTCAGGACCTTCCTGCAAAAAACATGAGGTGTTCATAATCACAACATCAAAACTGTTTCAGAATATCCATCCACTAACAAACCAAGTCAAAGATTTTATTTCCTTGAGGGTGTTTGTTTTGTTTTGTTTTGTTTTTTTTTAGTTAGAGGAGCTATTACAAATGAGCATTTACAAGTCTTCAAAAAACTACATCCAATCGAACTATTGTAATCCCTCAAAATAACTATTCATTTTTAATCACTCAAAATAACTCCTCATGTCAATACCACTCATTTCTGCAACCTCTCAACAAAAATCTACACTCAATCGAGTTATTGGCTGCAACTCTTCTATAAAAATTCACATTCAAACAAGCTATTGTCTGCAACTCTTCTACAAAAATTCACATTTAAACAAGCTATTACTACAACTTCAATTTCTAATCGCTCAAAATAACTCCCCATGCAATTACTCATCCAAACATCTACTATTGTTTTCTTTTTTTTTTTGAAGAGTCAAAGGCTTTCATTTTGGATTTAGTTAGTATAGAGTAATAGGTCTTGAATTTGAGCTTCTACAATGTCATTACCTCCTGTTTCATATAATACTTCTCTTATTCGATGGAAGAAAATTAAGAAATAAGAATCTTACCAACTTCTAGCTTTTTAATTGAACTACATAAGCTAGTTTGATTTGATAATTTACATGAAAATTTATGATTGAGACATGATTATTGTCGAGATATCCTCATAAGTTTCACCATCTTATACTGAATTTGAAATATCCTTACTCTGTATTTTCAATCCGACAAGTGGTCAGGTAAATTAGAAAATGAATAAGCCAATCGATGAAGCTTAACATGACAAAGGAACACCACCGTTGTTACCTCAAATGCCTTTTCAAATGTGTTCCCAAGTTGATTAAGCGAAGTTGTGTTTGCATCCAAACCCTTCCGTATTGCAGGATTGTCCGTTTTCTTCGAGTTGTAATCAGTAGACTGACATGGTTCCTATGAAAAAACCAGGTAAAATCTTAAGATTTCCTACTGCAAAGAGTTTTATTTCATCTTTTTTCTTTTTGAAAATATAGCATTATCTTATCTATTGAATTGTGGCATATTCATAAACATGAGGAAGAAGGATGTGAAAATGGTTGAATCATGTTAACTTACCAATCAACCTAAAAGTTTATCATGTTAAATTACTCTAATATCATGTTGAATCATGTCAAGTCAGGTAACCAGGTAGGGGATACATGTAATTGTATCAAGCAATAGAAGCAGTTTCAAATTTGAAAGATAGCATAATATACATATAAAATCATTAGCTCCAGTTGGGCACATAAATCAAATCATGATGACAACAATTTGTTGTATGTAAATATATGAAGGGCAGATAGATGATGGTGACCTGGGTACGGGTTGAGGTGGTATTGATTGGGTTGAACCTGCTTATTTCACCTTCTATGGCTATATCGTCTTCTTCGAGAATGGCTTTCGCTTTGCGAGCGAGTACGCCCCAGAACCCCGATTTGGAGTCACCATTGAATGCCACATTCTCCCCAGCAAAACTCTGGAATTCAATTCATAAACTATTCAACAACAGATTCTTCTTTAGACCCCGTTTTGATAATCATTTAGTTTTTAGTTTTTAGTTTTTAAATTCTAAGCCTACAACATGTACTATGTCTTTTCTTACTTTAATATTTACGTCTAAACTATATTTTTAAAATCCAAATCAAAATTTCGAACACTAAGCCCGGTTTGATAACCATTTTGGTTTTTGAAATATAAACTTATTTTTACTCAAATTTTTTACAATGTGTACCATCTTTCATCTATCGTTCTTTAAAAAAGTATATAAATGCTAATCAAATTTCAAAAACAAAAACACGGTTTTAAAAGCTAATTTTTGTTTTTGGTTTCGTTTTTGAAAATATAGATAAGATATAGTTATACAATTAGGAAAAATATATACGCTTAAATTTAAAAAATAAAAAACGAAAGCAAAATGGTTATATCAAACGGAGACTTAGTTTTAGTTTTTGAAATTTGATTAGCATCCACCTGCTTTATTAATGAAAGATGCAACACATTCTATGAAATTAGAATAAAATTAAATATAAATTTCAAAAACAAAAAACAAAAATGAAATGGTTAGACCTCAATTACATGAATTGAGAATTCAATTGGCAAACATTGGGCAAAAACAGAGGAATTCATGCAAAATCAAGCTCTGATAAAACGTAACCTAGAGAATTTGATCAATCACTTCCTCCGAAACAAAAACGTAAAACGATGGAGACACAATCGAATCGGAATTCAACATTTATTCATCATGATCAAGTCAATGAAACAGGAAATGAAATCAATCGATTCAACATTGCAGAATTAAAAGAAGAAGAAAAAAAAAAGCGGAGAACCTTGGATCGTAAATGAGCAGAAGAAAAAGCGAGAGAGGAATTGGAAGAAGAATCAGGATGAGCAGCCGCAGCAGCAGAAGAAGGAGAAATGGAGTTTTGATCAAAAGGACGATGGATCTCTTCTTTGAAAGTGGAAGCCCTTGTGATTCCTTGTCTTCTCCTATACGCCATTATTACACTCTGTGTAGATGTTGTTGAATTCGAATATGGTGAATGTCGCCGTCGTCGTTGTTGCAGAACAATCACAAAACGACGCCCATCGCCACCGCGTCGCCTCCGCCGGAAAATTAAACCAAATTCCCAACACTATTTAATTTGCGCTTTTCTTATGCTTTGTTTTTCGGCTTCTTTCTTTCGTTCTTCTAACCAACTTCCCTTTCTTTCGTTTTCCTTCTTTCAAATTATTAAATTTATAAAAATTATTCCTTCTTAATTTTTTTTTAATTAAAATTCTATTAAAAAAAAAAAAAAGAATAAAAGAAAGAATAAAGACAGACGGCGCCCTATTCTTCGAGTTTGGCTATGTATACATATTTGATTTATTCAGGATGGTTGATTTTTTTTTTTTTTTTTGAGAAACGGATAGTTGATTATATATCATTATTATTTTGAGTTGAATAATTGCATGATAGTTGCTTCAGAAAAAAAAGGAAAAAAAAAATAATAATAATTGTATGATGGCAATGGGTAGCTTATAACTTAAACTCACATTAAATTTTGGTTTTGAGGCGATCGATTAATATGGTCGAATATGTGGGTCTGTAGTACTTTGAAGATCCCACATTCAAAAAGTGAATTAATCTCACTCTTATAGATAAAATTTGATCAAAGATGAGCTATTTGAACCAAAGAATAAAGCCCAACGAATGAGCTCATTAATTCGAAGAGTAGCCCAAGAAAGATTCAATTGGAAAGGGACTCAACCCAAACGGAAGCTATTCCAGGAGGTTGGGGCTGGCTAAGACCCAACCTCGCAATGGCCAACCTTTTATGGATAGAGGCAATCAATCTTTGGTTGTCTGGTTTACTCTTTGTTCTTTCGATGTGAAATGTCATGTATGTGTTCTATGAATGATAGCATGTTTGTCAATTTTGATATCATGTTAAAATGATTGATTCTAGATAATTATTAATAAATTGAATTTATTTTCTCAAATAAATAAATAAATTGAATTTTTTGATAAAATAATGTTTATTAAATAAATATTAATTAAGAAAACGTGATATATTTATTGAAAACATTTATTAATGTATTAATAATTAATTATTCATAGTTTATAAACTAATTAATTAATTAATAGTTTCCTTGTCCTATGAGAGAAGAAAGCTGAAACTCTATAAATATATCATTCAACCCTTTACTGGACACCATTAAATGATCAAAATAGACAACAAATTCTCTATACAAGAAACTTATCCATCCGATTATTTCAACAAACTTTGTAAGTACTTTAATAACAATGAATTTAAATATATTTATATGATCGATAATTTATGAGTTTAAATTTTTGTAGTGTAGTTATTGAATTCAAAAAGAACAAATCATCTTTGTAGTATAGTTATTGAATTTAAAAAGAAAAAAAATCATATATAATTATCTTTTTATTAGTATAAATTGAAAGAGAGAAACTACAAATCCTATACATACGATACAATTTTTAAATAAATAAAAATCAAATTGATTTTTTAGAACAAACTTGTAACCGTGATCTTGAGTTAAATTGCCACTAAACAATGAAATTAATACGTCACTAACTTTTCAATAAAAAATGATGTCTAATTGTGGAGAAGACCATTCATTACAAATTTTGTAAAAATAAAAAATTTTGGTAGTGAAATTACAACAAACCCTAGCTTGAAGTGTGGGCCATAACACAAATGGTGAAAATCAATAGGACCCATATAAACACTTTTTTTTTTTTTTACTTTGTAATCATCGGACAAAGAAATCAACTCCTTTATCTACTGCACAAGAAAACCAATCAGATCAAAGCAAAGCATGAACAACCAGATTCCCAATTGAATCCAAATTTTGTGAGAAAAAGAAGAATATCACTGGGTCAATTACGCCCAACCGCGTTTTGATCAGTTCGAAGTTCTTCGTTTTTCCATCCTCCAATGGCGGCCGTTCTCTCAAATCGCTTCAAAATCTGAATCGTTTTCGTTTCCACCCACCGATTTCTGTTCATCTGCCTACAGATTTCTGTTTCTGAACAGCGTTCTTCCATTATTTGACCTCGTCCTTTTTCCCCAATCGCTTTGCCCTTTTCCTTGATTGTCTTATTTTCTTCGTTTTGCCCTAGTTTTTTGGATCGTTTTCTTCGATTGATGAGTTCGAGCCGAATGTTGGAGTTTTGAAGGTCTGGGAAGCGAATTTACTGGTAATAATCGCTACCCATCTTCGTATTTTCGATTTTTTTTTTTTTTTATGCAGTTTTTCGTTTGCCCTAATTGTATGTAATGTCTTTTTCCGTTGGTTTCCGATTTGGGATTTTTGGTCTCTGTTTTGTTAAATTGATACTCGAGGAAGTGCAGTAGAAATAAAAATTGTTGTATTAAGTGGTTTAGACGAAATCATGAGTTCCCTTATGGAAGTTCTGTAACCTCTCTTCAACCCTTGAAATCTATACTAGCGACTGTTAAACATTATAGTTATTGAAACTGAGTCTTCGTTATTGGTGCTTTTGTTTAGCATCAGAATTGGGGATGGACCTGTGATTTTACAATACTCATCTGGGAGTTCTGCCTCTCGGATGTGTAGCCCATGATGAGATAATCCCTCTGATACGCAACCTTCCCTTTTTAGGACTCAAAGTTGGATGTTCAAAGAGTTTTGTATTTACCTTATTATCTCATGGTAAAATCCGGCTCAGAACCTAACCCAAAACTTTGTAGCACTTTCATCTTATCAATGAAAATGTTTTCGTTTCCTATAAAAAAATAATTTACAATGCCCATCATGGTTTGAGAATATTCTTCACTCATTCACTTTCTCTTCTACTTGTTAAGTTCATTGAACTTCTTTTGGTGTTGATAAATTCTGTTCAATCCTGGGGAGGCAATGGAGGGAGATTGGACTATACCATGCTGTTGATGAAAGGGCATTTCAGTTTGAATTGAGATATATTCAAAAATTAAAACGGTTAGAATCTTTCAATTGAGATAAAATATGGTTTAGTTTGAAATTAAGAGAGTGAAGTGAGTTAGGAATGAAGTAGTAATTGAGATATCTAATGCTGCTTATTTGACATTCTTCTCGCTTTTAAACATTTTCTCAACTAGGGGTTGTGGAGGGTGGGGAGTAGTTTTCGTTGTAATAGGACACAGACAAGGACCGGCCTTTGACAGGTTTCTAAGCAAAGGAATAGATGAAACAATCTCATTTGGGATGAGAGTGAGTCTGAGATACTGCAAGTATAAAGCAACTTAGTTAATAGCTTGATTGCATTGCTACAAATCCTGAAAACTATGACAAGACCGTGTTAAATGAAACAATGTAGTGTTGAAGGGTAGGCGAAGACTTTGATCATCTGCTTTGGCATTTTGTTGTTGTGGTTTGGAACTAATTCTTCATAGAGTTTGGATTTGTTTTTGTTCGATTGAGACTTGGCAGAGATATGTTGATGGAGTTGTTGCCTACCCCTCCCCTTCGTGAGAAGGGGATTTTTTTGTGGCAAGCTAGAGTGTGTCATCCTGTGGTCGCTTTGGGGAGAGAGAAACAAAAATTTTTTTAATGGGGCTGAAAGGCCTTGTTCTAATATGTGGAGTCTAATTAAATTCTATATTTTTCCTTGGGTTTCTGGTTCTAAACTTTTTGTAATTATTCTTCGGGCATTATTTCTCTCTTTTGATTAAGGACCATTTTTATTAGGTCTCAAATTTTTTTGTTTCCTTTCCATTTTTGTATGCCCCTTCAGAAGTTCTTGTACTTTCTTTCATTCTATTCTGAATGAAAGCTTGGGCTCTTTATAAAAAAAAAAAAGTTATTGAGTGTGTCAGTCTTTCAAGTTGTTTGTTTTCCATATTTGACTAAACCTCAACTTAGTTAAATTTGTCTGACAAGACTGTATTTAATGAACTAGTTTTTTCACTTGAACTCCATTGGTTTTCCACTGTTTATAATATGTGCTTGCTGGTCTCATCTCAGATGCCTGTATGTAACTTTATGAGCTCTTTTGTAACTTTATGTAACTTTTGTTTTCTCTATTTGTAACTTTATGTAACTAATTGGATTTTCATATTAATAAAATTGTTTCTTATCCAAAAAGGTCTTATCTCAGATGCAAAGAATCCTGGAACAGTCTCAATCCACTGCTCAGGTCATCATGGACAGAAATCAACTAGTCGACGAACATGGTCTGATTCAGTCACCAACTTGTGCATGTTGCCAACAAGTCATACTACCTGAAAATGATATCACTGGTGAATATGAAGCCATTGGTATATGTGGCGATTGTAAGTTTTTGTTACTCGAAGATATCCAATCCCCTGCACGAGATTTTTATCAGAGGTTGACGCCGAGAGGAAGCAGAACAAGGCATGGTAGTTCAGACTCTGGTGAAAATCTCTTTTCACAGGAATTCACACATATGATTAACTTGGTGAGGCAAAATCAATCCACCATCTCTGGCCATGTGGATCAGTACACAAATGGTTCAAATGCTGCTGATGTAATGCAACATTCGAGTTCCCATACAACACCTGATCAATCTAGAAGATGGCGGCAAGTATACTCGGATTCTGAAAATGATGCTATAGGCTCTATGTTTGGGGAGAGTGAATCAAATTTCAGTTTTGGGCCTTACAGACATTCTTATGGTGATATTGATTCTGTTTCTTATAGAACTTATGGGGGTGACTCTGAGGCCTCCATGGATGGACATAGTTTCTTGGACACAGACAATTACGTTATGCCGGGTGAGGGATCTGACAATTCTGATACAGACATTGATCCTATGCATGCTGGTGTCGGCCATTGGGATTCAAGTGACGAGGAGGCATATCTCGGTGAATTAACGGAAGCTGACACAGAGCAAGATGCACTTGAAGTAGAATCTTCTGAAGCTAGACCTCAACTTCAAGGTTTTCATGTTTCTAGTGGTACTGGGAGAGGTAGCTTTGGTAATTGGAATGAACAGCTTTCTTCACCAGATGATGAATCCCGCCAAATCAGGAGGAGCAGGCGATTTAATTCAATCACCAACTATGCACAGTCGGAATTACTATCTCTTGCTGGGGATTCTGGTGACTATCTTGACCAACGAACCCTTGAAGAGCTGCTCGAGCAAATTGGCGAGACGCCCAGCTCTGGACGTGGAGCACCACCTGCAGCTATCTCTTCGGTGAAAAATCTACCACGTTTGGTAATTTCTGAAGAACATTTGAAGCATGACAGCATATCCTGTGCAATTTGCAAGGATTTCTTACTTATAGGCGTCGAAGTGAATCAACTGCCTTGTCTTCATCTCTACCACCCTTCCTGCATCTTGCCGTGGTTGAGTGCACGAAATTCATGCCCTCTTTGTCGATATGAACTTCCAACTGATGACCAAGATTACGAAGAGAGAAAGAAAAGTAGTGTCAATACTGCAGAGATCCAAAGACGTGGGCATCTCGAAAGTCCAAGTGGCTTGAATGGAGTTGGAGCAAATCAAGAGTTTGAAATCAGCCCTGGAGAGGAGCAGAACAACATAAATTCTGCACTTAATAATAGTAACAATTCAAGCAGACTCGGAGGTAGAAGACGTTGGCTGTTCGTTGCCGCTCCGATAGTTGGTCTTGTAGGTATAGCTCTGATGTTATGGTTTGGCAACCCTCTATGTGATCGAAGAGAGCGGGGAGGTCAATTTACAGACAGGAGGCAGCTCAATGCTCACATTGCCGATGCATCAAACCAAAGAGTGAACAGAACCAGGAGGTGGTGGTCAATCGTCTAGCAATCGCCTAGTTCGGTATGAAAAATTGAGCTAACAGGAGCTTTCTTGTTTTGTTGATTTCCCCGGATTGAAATCTAAGATTTTCGTCTCTAATTCAGTAAATTATCAGTTTATGTTTGAAGTGATGAAGTAGAGGAGTTAATTTTTAACCCACAAAAGCAATTTGTGCCTTGCTTGTTGGCACTATGGGGCAGTAATAAACAGGTCAACTGGTTCATTATGAATGTGTATACTTTCTTACAATTTATGTAATAGAAATATATATATTGGATTTGTTTTATATAATCATCATCAATTTTTATTTTAAGTATGTAAATTTATTAGAAGTAATTGTGCCGATGAATTTGGTCTATAAAACACTTCTTAATAATTCTAGGAACCTAATCTATAGTACCTTTTGAGTGAAGTTTTTATTTGATCTTCGAGTTTCAAAATCAAACACTTTTATACATTTCAATTAGTAAAATTTTAGTCTACTCATTAGTGACATAATATAATTAATATTGATTAGAATGATCGATTAAATTAATTTTAAGTTTCAAATAGATTAATGATAGTCATGAATTTTATTCTAAAGACGAGTAAAAGAAAACATAAAAGAAATAAGAAGGTTGTTTAAAAAAAAAAGAAATAAGATGGTAGCCAACTTCACCTAAAATCTCGAGACTAAAGATGTATTTTGTTTTTAAATTTAGAGCACATCACATTAACTAAAATATAATTTTAAAGTTCAATTATAAGTTGCATTTATTTTTTTTAAAAAATAAAATTATAAAATGTATTAATTGAATTATAACACCAATCTTATGACGATACTCTTACATTTTTACCCTATATTAAAACTTGAATCATAATTTGTGGTATTACATTGAATAATTTTATATAACAAGAAAAGACAAAAAGAAAAAAAAAAAAGTCATCGTGTGCTGGTCTAGCAACTTGGCATTTTTCAGTTGGTTATTGTGCTAGTTGTAACACACCATAAATTCCAATATTTAAAGTTGCATCCTAAGCATATTCAAACTAAAAGTTGATTCCACCAAGCAAGAAGATGACATTTAGGGAGTGTTTAGTATATTAGTTTTGAATATAGATTTTTTGAGATATGAATTCCTTGAAATCTTAGATCGTAACCAGACTCTTCAAAATCTTTAATTATGGTATGATTCGTTGGATTTCTACACTACAATAAAAAATGTGAGTTGAAATCCTACTCCAAAATATACTATAAAATCGATGTTACTTTCAAACTACGGTAACTAAGTTACAACCAACCAAAACGAAAGGTCGAGTTTCAAACCAAACTCAACCCAACTTAAACTTATTGCAAACAACCCATAGGCTTAACCTTCATTTAAGTTTCCAAAATCTATCTCATTAAAATTTAACTTCTATGAATATTGTTATAAATTTTAAAAATTTAAAGTTTATTCGACCTTTCAAATGTTAATAACTCATTTACTTTCATAAAGAAAAATCTACCAAGAGGAAGAAGAATCATTGCCCTTAAAAGT
Organism: Sechiopsis laciniata; assembly: GCA_037833695.1. NCBI lineage: Eukaryota > Viridiplantae > Streptophyta > Magnoliopsida > Cucurbitales > Cucurbitaceae > Sechiopsis > Sechiopsis laciniata. Next base: position 839 of record JBBMKA010067052.1, on the reverse strand, counting down.
ATTCTTAAGATTTTTTTTTAACTCTTAAAAGTTTAAAAATATTGAAACATAATTTTAACATTTTCATCCAAAACTATGTTAATAGTTATATTTCAAGCTCAAGGTTTTTTTTCAGGCTTTAAAATTTTAGGACTATAATTAAATCTCGAAACTCATAATTTGAGGATATCCCTTTTAAAAACATTTTTATTTTGAGAAATTATATTGAATGGTTTCTTCTCTCAAAATAGTTACAAATGTAATCAAATTTTAAACTATTATATAGACATCAATACATTTTTTTAGTACAAATTGGAGAAGGAGGAACGACAAACCCTAGAATACATTTTAATATTGTTTATAAATACTTTTTAATATACTATTACAAAAAAGTATGTGACAATACCTATTAATATCAATGACTATCTTTACAATTTTTTTAAATTGTTCATATTTATAATTATTTTCTAAATTTGAATAGTTTTTTATTACTTTTTATGCCAATAAAATAAATAAATAAATTATGGATTCATATACCTAAAATAAAATTTTGTATTTTGCTCGAGAATATATGTTTCAATAACTACTTGTGTCCATTTAAAGATCATCATAGATAATGGATATATATGTATGTATATATATGTATATATGATATATATGTATGTATATATGTGTATATATGTATGTATATGTATGTATATATGTATGTATATATGTATGTATATGTTATGTATATAATAAATTTTAAAAAACAAAAACCTATTCGAATCTAATAAATCTTAAATTCACTTTTTTTTAGATAGAAATTAACATTTATTTTTTAATAACTAGTGTTAAACGCATCTTTCACCATTTCATTA
>JBBMKA010067021.1:0-16405 GCA_037833695.1 Sechiopsis laciniata | reverse complement strand
TCATTTTTATCTGTTTTACCCATGCATGCTGAGTAAGGACCGGTTTAGGACCACTTTTCGGGTCGGGTCTTTACAGCTAAAGCCATCAACAAATCAATCAGAGAATTCAAATAAATTTCTAAGTAAAGTTCTTCTATAACTGGACCATGCTGGGCATAGCTTTTAAAGTTCAGGAGCTTTTGATTTAAAATGTCGCTTGGCCAAATGATTTTGCAATCCCCTTATGGTTTAGAACTTTAACTTCATGGTTCTTAAAGTTTGCTAAAAGTTTAAGGATTGGTTAGATCTAATTAAGTTCACTCCGGCTAAAAGATTTCCTCAAAATTAAGTTTCTAAACTTAATGAAATTGTGAAGATTTTTTACAATGACTTTGCTCACTAAACTTAATGAAATTGTGAAGATTTTTGACAATGACTTTGCTCACTTTTGCTTATAAATTTCGCTCTAACATTATAAAATTACTTGACAAAGAAACGAGTTTGAATTGAACAGAGAGAAAGTTCATGAGCCTTTTCGAGAAAAATAACGAAAGTTCACCGAAGCAAAAGATCGTAGTATTCATATTATACTTTTGCATGCAGGCTTACAAAATATAGATTCAAAATAAGCGAAAAGTAGGCATGCATTCATACAAAAAAATTTAAGGGAGAGAATTAAATCAGGGAACTTCCATTCAATCGAGATCTGATGGGGTTTCGTTGAGATGATCTTTTGCGGGAGCACAGACTCAGGCATTTCAGGCAAGACTGGGGCACCTTCATACTGACTGAGAAATTGCTAAAGGACTCGATCTCGCTCTTGGAGATGCTCCAAATAAGCATCGAACCTGGCGGTTAAGGCCTTCAACAACTTAATTCCTTCATCGCTTTCGACCGCAGATGCTACCGCTTTCTTACTTGCTTTGCTTTTGCGAGATGATTTCACTGCAAACTTTTCAGCAGGGCACAACGGCTTCTGCCTTGGCAGCTCTAAATCATTCGACTTGCCATTAACTCCTTGGTAGGCACATAGTGCAGAAATGAAGTGCAAAAAGAAAAAGTGACTTATGCACTTTCCTGTCCAGGCACTGATTTTGGTTGCAATGATTTGCCCCACATTGATGGTAAGGCCAACCATTATAGCGTAAATCAAGAGTGCTCGCAGCTGCGTCATTGTTGAGTCATGTGTGGTTGGCAGTAGCAAAGACTTGACAAACGAAGCCTAGATGCGAGCTTCATTGTTGAAGTTAGCTGCTAAGAATTTGACTGATTGCAGCTCTTCTTCCCATCTTGCTCTGGTAGCCTCAATTATTTCTACACACTTCGCCAACACTTCCCTTGAATGATCCTTCAACAAGGCGTTGTACTCAGACTCTTCGTCTTCAAGACTGAACAGCTCATTCCAATCCGCAGGGGTCCAGCTAATTTTTGGCTCCTGCACAGTTGCTCGATAACTTGGCGATCAAGCAAACTTGCGTAAAACTCGATCACCCACTCTCTTTTCGCTTCAGATTCTGAGACGTAAATCTCCAACCACCCTCTAGTTTCAATTTGTCTAAGTACTAAGGTCGGTAAGCCTTCGAGACTAGGCTCAAACCCTTGCTCAGATAAGAACTTCTTCGCCTGATACTGGATGATGTTCTTGTTGATCAGGTCGCGCTTCTTTTCTATTTGGTGAGCTTCATCTGCGGCACTCGCAACACCTTTTTCCTTGTCCAATTTTGTTTCTATAGCTTTTTCTTCTGTCTTTTGCCTCTTAAAAGTTGGCATCCTTGGAACCGTTTTAATTTTCTTTGATCGCTTTTGCTTGAATGGCTCAGGTTCCTCTGCCTTTTCTTTGCTACTTTGTGCTACAGTGGCCAAGCTGTCTTCTAAATCTTTTTCTAGTTCCTCGTCTGATGCACTTCCGGCTTCACTCTTGCGAGGATCTACCTCGTCCTTTTTTTCCTTAGGATTAGCAGCACGCTAACCAGGTGTCAGCTGTGCCTCATCTCCCATGGAATCTTTTGCTTCGCTAAAGCGATCCTGCTCTATCAAATTTTCAACCAGACTTGCCTATTCTTCATACTCTTCTTCTAAGTTCACTTGCCCTTCATTCGCCCTAGTGTCAACTTCTTGTTGATCTTCTTGACTTGCAGCATCCTCTACCGGGGCTTCTTTGAAATGTTGGCTTTCTTCTTTTTCTTGGTGCTGGCTCTCTATTTCCAGCGCTATAGCGTCAACAACGAATTTGCCAGGTGCCCATTATGTGTCATCCGCTGCAACTTTTGGTTCATCAATAATTTGAACCAAATCAATACCTTTTTGGCTTGCCCTTTCTTTAAATCTCGCCTCAGCAATATTTTCATCTGCTTTTTTCTCACTCACCCTGGCCACAGAAGCCGATTGTAACTCCTCAGTCCTACTTCTTTCGGCCACAGAAGCTTCAGGAATGTTTCTTACTTTTTCAGCCCTTTGCTTTGTCCTTCGCTGCTTTCTTCAACTCTCACCTTAACGATATTTTCATCTACTCTTCTCTCACTCGCCCTGGCCATAGAAGTCTAATGTAACTCCTCGGTCCTACTTCTTTCGGCCACAGAAGTCTTAAGAGTGGTTCTTACTTTTTCAGCCTTTTGCTCTACCCTTCGCTGCTTCTTTATAACAACTTTTTATCTTTCTCTTTGCTTTCTTTTCTCTCTTCGCTCTCGCCTCTCCTTGTCCTTCCTCTTCCTTTCCTCTAATTCCACTTCAAGCAGTGCTATTCGCTCTGCTATAGCAGGATCAGCCACTACTTTCAACATCTTTGGCTCTACAACTTTCGCCACAGCTAGCTTTTCAACTATTTGCGCATGAGCCTCAACAGGCTTGATTGAACTTGACGTGCTCTTTGGCCTCGGCACTGGAATATTTTTCATTGGCGAGATTGACTTCTTTGACCCTTCTCCAGCCTGGCCCTGCTTCGCTGCCGAGCTCGCTCCAGCGATTGGCTTTTTCTTCAGCAGAATCTTGGTAGGTGCGATTTTACTTGCCTCTCCATCCTTATTCGCAAGCTTCTTCGCTAGGCCAGCACTTGAGGGAGATTTTTTTGCCATTTTTTAGGATGAAGAACTAAGTTTTTAGGATTGAATGGAGAAGAAGATTGGAAATTTTATCAGAAAAGAAGATTGGGAACTTTGAGACGTTGAAAATTGAAGGTTTGGCTAGGGTTTCGTTTGCTTGAGGAAGGGAGAAATGAAGATGGAAGTTGGTATTTATAAGGAGGCGCATTAGGGCAATAGTCAGATTCTTGGAGAGGCAGAACGACAGATGGCGACAGCGAAATCACGATCATTGGATCGTCTGTCGCAGCGACACGTGTAGTCTAAGGGCTCAACGATTTAACCATGCGTTGGCTTGGGAAAAATGCACATGCGATCAGCTAACGTCATAGCGTGACCTCACTACATCTGTCATTTCGCCCTAGCGAAATTAATCTTCCAGCGGAAAGCAAGTGACAAATTCTGAATCTGACTTTCTCGATTTAGCAAAATAAAAAAAATAAAACAGTAAAAACTACAGCTAAAAAAATAAAATAAGCAAAGACTAAAATATGTCCAAGGTAACTTCTACTAACCTTGCTTGGAGCAATTTTTTTTATGAAATCAACTTGGATAATACCTTTGCTCCAAAGAAATAATCTCCCAGCGAGCGGCCAGATAATAATCTTCTTTTGTGCCCCATCCTTGATGACTTGCTTGAGCCTTCTTTGATGCTCAAATAATTTCGTGTTTTCACCCTTAACAAAGATCATGAATAAACATATGAGATTTACACAATGAGCAACATTACCTTCTTTGATCGTCAAGGCTTTCGCTTGAATTTCTTCATTCGCTTAATTTTGCTCCACCAAGAAATTATTAAAGCACTCTCTGGCATTCCCCTTCATTATCAATCCTTTAGGACATAGAAGTAGAGGAATTTCAAGCATGGAAAAATTCTCCTTGGATCCTTCTTCATTTTGAGGCTTTTGAGACAGATCTTTAGCAATGGATTCCTTTTTTCCTTCTAAAGGATTTTGCTTAAATTTCGCTTCAGCAAATGTTATAGCAAAAGTTTCCATCTCCTTAGGTTCATCCTTGGTTTCCTCATTATCCATCAATGCCTCATCATCTTTCAATGCTATAGCGTGAACTTGCTCCATCCCATGCTCATTCAATGTCTTTTCGTATGGAGCATGGTCGTCTAGATGCTATTGCTCAAATTCATTGGCTAGCTGAGTCGCTTCTACTTCAAAGTTGATCAAAATGGTTCACTGGTCTTGAGAGACAGCATGCATTCTAGCTATGCTTGCTCTAAGTAGTTCTTCCGGCGAAGTGTCCGAATTATGCTGAAACATAGGCTGCTGATCGAATTGAAAATTCGCAACCGCTTTCGCTGGTGCATAATTAAAGTTGGCCAACTCAGGATCTGAGACTTGATGGGCTTGAAAGATAAACTCATTCTCAGCTATGAATTCTCTAATTAAGCTCTCCAAAGGAGTTTCAAAGTTATAAGCGAAATGCGGATTCACTTAAACACTGGCTGAAGCTTAATCTGAAATAGCGAATTCAAAAACTGCATTATTCAGCTCATATCCTTGTTGATGCTGAATGCCACATTCAAATGGAATGTTCGTTTCTTCATAATCATAGGCATTTGCATAGGACTTGCTCTTCTGTATAGAATTTCTCATGATCTCTTCATACATTGTCAAATCAGGATTGTTATGGCCATTATCGCAAGTGTGGCTATCTCCATAAAAATCATAACTCTCAAAGCTCATTGGGGTAAATGTTGAAACATTCTTCTCCTGCCAAGCGAATTCAGCATTTGGTTTTTCCCATAAGGGTTTGCTTGGGCGAAGTGCGGCATAGCAAGATTTTGGTCCTCGAAACTAGGGTTAGGCGAAAAATTAGGATCCCATAGATGATTTTGCAAAATAAACGTCTCATCGTACTGATTAGGATAGATGAAGTCATAAAAATTGCTTTGATAATTATCCATCTTCCTTAATCCTCCCAGACTTTGCTTTGCTTGAGAGAAAAATTAACTATGAATTCTAACTCCTCGGATTCACACTTATAACAAAGGCAAGGAACAATTGCTAGCTCTTTCAATTAAGCATTACTCTTAAAACAACTCTTAAACAAAAATTAATGACACTAATCCCCAGCAACGGCGCCAAAAACTTGTTGCGGAATATCTAAACACATAAATTAAAAAAGTAATAATTTAAGAGAATGATGACGTGGCAGCTTGGATTTCGCAAGAGCGAAATCTATACTCTGATTAAGCGAAATGTGTGTGGTTCTTCAAGAGTGTGTAATTATACACAGTTCTGTTGTATCAAGTTTTAATGTAAGTAAAAGTCATCTCCACAGGGATTAGTGATTAATGTCATGCTTAAGTGAAGGTTAAAGAGTCAAGGTAACAGGGAGAAAATTGTTGCAATGAAACTAAACTAAGCGAAATAAAAGTAATGTGACTTAAACTAGGTTAAATTGCATCGGAAGAAGAATAAGACTTTTCAGAGAGTTTTGCTTAGGCGAAATGACGTTAAGCTAAGAAGCGAACTACTGATGGCTTCTCTTTGGCCCTCTCGTTGAGGTCATAGTTCGGTTATCTCGAACTCAAACAACGCTAAAATCAAGCAAACAACACTAGGCAAACTTTATCTCTAAGTGTTCTTTCCTTAGCAAGTAAAGCTTAGTAGTCCTAATGTTATACATGCAAGTTCGCTCTATTTCTATTCTCTCGAAGCTAAATAAAGGCATTCACATAGTGGATCAGACATAATGTATTTTGAGTTCATGCATCATGCATAATAGTTTGACATCTCACTACAACTTCACTTTGGCGAACTTCTCCTACTTAGCTACTCATTCGATAAATAAATTCAAAGCAATGTAAAAATAAAAGTTCATCTTTATTAAAAACACCAAATAACAACATTTTCTACAAACTAATGCTAAGGCAAAATAAACAAAAGCAATAAAAGGAGAAACAAAGATAAGAAGAAGATTGGTCGAAATCGTAAAGACAGCAACTGTGGCTCTAGTCCAACGAAATCTCTGTAACTCTGGCTAGCTATGGCTATGCTAAAGCTAAAGTACTAAACAATTGGAAATGAGAAAAATAACTAAGCTATAGGAAAAACTAAGGAATTTTTTATCAGAATTTAACTCGACGGTGCTCCAAAGAAGGAGGATTGACTCCAAGAATGGATGCTTCTTTAACTGAAGCAGAATGGCAGCTATTTATACTCCAATTCCAAGTGACAAGGTCTGCTCCATGATCCTGACACTGCCTAAAGCCTGCTCTACGATCTTCGCTCATTCGAAAGCTGCTCTGCTCTGACATTCGTACTTCACGATCCACGTTATCGGCTGAGATTGAAAGGCATTTCTCAGATCTTTGACACGCGTCCTTAACTTAGATATTTTTCCGAGCATGTTCTAACGCTTGAACCAACTTCACCTAAGCGAAATGCTTGGAAATTCTTTATATTACGCTGCAGTGTGGAATGTTTCAAGGCGCGTTCGTTGGGCTGACTTTCGCTTGCTCGAGCTCCTTTTGTGTGAATTTTACTTCGGTTCATCAGGAATGCTGTAGATAAACTAAAAAATAGCAATTTTTTTAACACTTATAAATTTGCACACATTCAAGCATGTTTCGCTATAGAGAACCTCTAAAATGCATCCTAATCAGAAAACTATAGGATATTTCGCTTAAGCATAATATTTGTTATGATGGGGCGAAATTCAATATAAAGTTATTTAATTATAGCAAATTATTATAAAAATATATTCTTTTAAGCTACTTTAACTCTCAATTCTTGAGAGTTATCATAGGTCTCAAATGAAACCCCCCCAAAACACCCATCAAATGGAAATCCATAATCTCAAGAGTAGGATCGCAATTAACAACAACCTAGCGATGAATCAGAGAAAATCGAATGTAACCACAAAGGGAACAATCCAAACATCCAAATTGCAATTACAATTGAAAGATTAGGATTCTTAAAATGCTACTGTAGAAAATGAAAGTGGAGAAGGAGCAAACCTGAGGCGAATATGGAGAAATCGCAGCGGAAGCTGGAGCTGATGGGTAATGAAGAATAGATGAGGACCAAATTGAAATTAGATCTCAAACTTAGTGACTAAAAAAACTTGGATTTTGGACAAGATGAACTAAACAAGAGTTAAAACGCGATTAAATCTACAATCATCCACACAAAACTCAGAACAATCAGATCTACTCTAAAACCTCAGACAAGATTAGAGACTAAATCATAAAAAATACACTAAAATGTTGAGAGTAAAATGAAAGAAAATGAAAGATTTCAAAAGAAGAACAGAAAAAGATGTGAGAAGTCGGTAAAACGTACCTGAAGCAGAAGATCTTCCTCACGAAGAAGATGGAGGCAGTGACAAAGAAGACAGACACTGGAAGCTCAACGACTGAATTAAGATTGATGCAGTTATAAGTCTCAAGAATTAAGAGTTAAAGTAGCTTAAATTAATATATTTTTAGATAAAATTTGCTATAATTAATTGATAATGTTTAGAATTTCGCCCCCATGTGCCCATTACTATGCTTAAGCGAAATATCCTAGAGTTTTCTGGTTAGGATACTTTTTGGTGTTTCGCTGCAACAAAATATGCATAACTAGATAAAAAATTGTTAAGTGTTAAAAAAGAAATTGATACTTTCTAGTTTGTTGCAGTGAACATGGGAACATAGCGAAATTGAAGAAGGAAGTCACTCGCTCAAGTGAAGGTAAGTCCTGGTGAAGCAAGTCCTGGAAACCATCCTATGTCGCTCCAGAGAAGCAAGAACTTAACAAGAAGAGATGAGTCGTTAAAAATATCTCATCCAAGGGATGCATGGCAAAGATCTGGAAGTTATGATCAATCTTAGCCATTGCTTTATGCCCACTCCGACGCAGCCAACAACGCATATCGTGGAGTAGGAGTATCAAAAGTAGAGAAGGCTTTTGGTAGAGCAGCGATCGTGGAGCAGGCCGTTCGCAGAAGTTGTCGGGAGCCCTATAAAAGGCGAGAGGCATCACCGTTCAAATGGTTCAGAAGATCAGAATTTTTAGGTATTTTGTTAGTTTTATTCATAGCGCTAAATATTAGTACTATTTAAGCCTCTGAACCCTTGTAGAATACTAAAAAAGTAAGCAAGCAACAACATAAGAAGAGATAGTAACTTGAATATTCGCGATATTTTATGCATATTAACAAAACACTCACGCATAATAAAAATTAAGTATAATGTAGTTTTTAAGATATAGAATGCGCGAATAAGCGCAAAATTGCGTTATTACTCCCAAGCTCGCTGAAGTATTTAAACTCGTAGGAAAAGCATTGTAGACACGGACAAATACTAGAATGGATGAGTCAACATATTAGAAAAGGAAAAGCTGGATGGCAATCAAATTACAAAATCAAGGGAACCAAGAAGGAAAGAATCGTTGAACGAAAATCCTAGAAGAAGAGTCGGGGCAAGGATTAACGTGATCAACACGAAACTTCAAACTCTATAAAGTGTGTGAAATCGAAGAAGAAGGTGTGCTGGTTCAGAGAGGAAACTACCATTGATGGGCGTTCGCGACGCCGAGGTCTCTTTGGAGACCTCGGTGCATCCTGTTCATCTGTAGTCCTGGACGAACTCAGTACCAAGCGACGTTCTAGAAGACGACTTCATTGGAAACAGTGTGTCGATTCTATTACTCCATAGATCATTTATGTTATTTCAGTTCTTAGTTTATGTTGCATTTCTTATTCTGTTATCGCATTTCATAGGAGTAGGTAGTACGCTTTCTTGAAGTTAATTCTATGAGTTCTTTGTTTCAAACTTGATCTCCTGTTAATCAACTTATGATTATATTGATAATAAGAAGCAATTTTTTTAGAAGAATCATGTAGTATTATTATTTAATTCAAATGTCAAGTAAAGGGGGAAAGTAGTAAGAACAACGGTTGATTTTATTTATCGCGAGTCAATTGGCAGTGCACTCACGAGAGCTTAGTACTTGCCTTAAGAAAGGGATTTCTAAGAGTTTAACCTAACCGTAATCGCTAGGAAATATTTAGTCTTAAGTATTTTAGAGGGGAATTAAGAATAATCTTCTCACTAGTAGCATATGTAAAACTTGCGCTTAAAAGCAAACCTACGGGCAATATACCGGAAGGTTGCAGTTAAGTACTCTGAAAGGGGGCTTGAAGTTACAGTTTAGTATGTACTAATTTCTCATGACAACTTTACTTGCTTGTCTAAATTATAATGCGAACTTCTTCTCATTAGTTAATTAGCTAAACTTAGGCATTTCAAAGGAATACTAGTAGTGAATAAAATATGAATGTGGGCGAGAGATGTTATAATGATGTTTATTTATTAAGCACTCATTGGCTAGCTACCCACGTGTGCTAACCTCTAGCTCACTCGAAAGAGGGATCTGGCGAGAGACCCAGCAGGTTACGTTAGTATGGTGCGAAGACTTTTGCATCATTAAATGGGATTAAAGCTAATCTTGCTAGCGCATACGAGACGCCCTAAGCCTTTCTTTTGTAGCAGTCGTAGAGGAAGCTGAACTCTACCCATCGAATGTGGAAGCACGCGTTTGTAAGGGAAGGATGATGTCAACCTCACCACGCATCACATGCATATTTGTTCTCTATGGGTTAATCTTGTGCATTTATATTCATAGTCGCACTACCATAGTACTAGCGTAGATTTATTTATTTTCAAACACAACAACATCTTTTTAAAACCAAATTTTGTTCGTTACAATTGACCTTAATTTATATCGATGTGCTGCAAAGTCTCTGTGGGATCGATAAAATACATACTTATTACTTGCTGCAGTTTCAATAGCGTATACTTGCGCGTAAGTGATTCCGAGTCATACTTGGCTTTAATTTTCTCTGAGTTAATTACTGTAAAATTATATTAGCACCCGGAACGCAATCTTAGTAGATCATTTATCAGAGTTCTCTCAATTCTGACCAAATTCTTCTCCATTTAGTCTTTAAGTCTGTTGGAGCAATTTTGCTAGCCGTAGTTGTCCTTTACTGCTTTCTAGCATAGTTTACGTGCTTTATTAGGAGTTAAGTTATAACCAGAGTTTCAATGGAGATATTCAGAGTTAACAAATTTCCTAGAGTTTTCTTATCTTTTCATCTTGACTTGCTGTTATTTTCGACTATTACTCTCTGTTGTTACTTAATATTTCGTTTAAGAGCATGTTTGCCATTTCACTATTTGTTTTAAGCATGTTTACCAGTATGACTAGCTAAACCTTTTATCGAAAGGTTACAGGGAAATAAGGTGTTTCGTTTGGGCGAAGGGTTAGCGAACTGAACTTTTTATGCATGCTGTTTCAATTTCATTTACATTTCGTTTGACGCACTTTATTTATAACTTTACTTTGCTTCGAGAGAAGAAAGTAGAGCGAACTTGCATGTATAACACTAGGATTGCTAGGTTTGTCTATTAATCAAAGAACACTTAGAGATGAGGTTCGCCTAGTGCCACAGTTTCGTTAATAATTGTTTGAGTTCGAGAGAACCAACCTAGGAGCTCAAGAGAGCCAAATTCCAGAGCTTGAGAGAACCAAGGGAAACCTGGCGGTTGTTCACCCCGCTAACCTAACCGCTTAAGCGAAGACCCTGAAAACCCTAACCCTTCTGATACTTCCCTCATATTGTTATCTTTCCTATTTCGTTATTTTGCCTACATGGTTAGTAATTAATCATTTCATCAAACAACTTTTTATACTCGATTCTAACATGAAAGTCAATAAAAAACATGATAAATCCCTGTAGAGAATGACCTTTACTTAATTTAAAACTTGCTATAACATTGACCGCGTGCACTTGTGCGTCTTTGAGGAACTACACACACATATATTTCACTTAAATTGGACTCGTATTTTGCTTAGGCAAAATCCAACACTGTCAACGTCATCTTCCTTATTTAATTATTATTTTATATTGCTGTGTGTAAGTTTTGTCCCAACAAGTTTTTGGCACCATTTCCGGGGATTTGAAACTTTTTTTATTCGAAGACTATTATAAGAGTATTACTTTTTAAATTAAACTAATTTGTTTGTCTTATCGTAGGGAATTTCACTAAAGTTTATACAAAGGCAAGGTATCGTGGAACCCTTCAATCTCGAACTTGAGCGAAACTTGGGAAGAAGAAGAAGAAATCAAAGACGGAATTGTGCTGACAAAATGGCTGAACCCAACAAAAACAATATGCCCGCCAATAATTCTGATGTGGGACAAGAACAGCTAGCTACACCCAATCAAGGACAAGCAGATCGGTTATTCGCTAATCCTATTATTATAGCGAATAACAGGGACGGAGTCGTAAAAGCCTACGCTACGCCAGATGTCACCAAACTGGAAGGAGGCATGATAAGGCCTAACATAAGGGCGAGAGCATTTGACTTTAAACCTATGATAAACACACTACTCCAGCAGAAGGTGCAGTATCATGGACTCGCAAATGAGAACCCACAAAATCATTTAAGAGAGTTCATGGGTGTTTGCGACTCCTTCATTATTCCAGAAGTTATGCAAGAGAGTCTAAGGCTACATCTATTTTCGTACTCGCTGCAAGGTAAGGCGAAGGAATGGTTGAGCACCGTTGAAGTGTTAGAAGACATTATGTGGGAAGAACTCGTGAAGCAGTTCCAACTAAAGTACTTTCTACCTAAGAAATTGATGCAGCTCCGAGAAGAAATCATGAAATTTAGACAAGACACTAGCGAGTCGATGTGAAATAGCTAAATTGGTGCTAGATGCGTCAGCCGCTGGAGCACTTTTATCAAAGATATACAACCAAGCCATAAAGATCATGGAAAAAATCACTTTAAACACCAGCCAATGGAAAGATGATGTGTGTCAAGATGTCAAGATTAGAATTAAATTTGAATTAGGAGGGGTCCCACTACTAAGACAACAAGTGTCAAAGATGCAATAAATGTTGCTTAGTAAGCAAAATTCAAACAACGCGAACATGACGGTCCAAAGTGTCAATTCAGCGCAATTGGCGTTTGCGAATAACCAGCAATAGTTGTCTATGGGGTAGTCCTGTGCCATGTGCAGCGATGCACATCTGTACGAAAATTACCCATATAATACAGCTTCAGTGTATTTTGCACAAGCGAATCGCCAAAATAACACATTTTCCAAACCTATAACGCAGGATGGAGAAACCATCCCAATTTTTCATGGTCTAACTGTGGAAATACAGGAAGTTCTAGCAACCAAACATTCCAACCAAGGCATAATGGGAATTCGCCAGGATTTGGCACGTCAACGAGTCAGCAGAACCAAGTTTGGAATTCTTTTCAAACCAGCGAAATCAGTTACCTCAGCAGACGTTCCAGCAAAGATCGAGTATTTCGCTGGAAAGCTTGTTGAAATAGTACATAGCGAAAAATGAAGCAAGTTCGCAGAGCTAGTAAGCTACAATCCAAAATCAGTAAGCCGCCATGCAAAATCAGCAAGTGGCTATAAAGAATTTGGAAACGCAGATGGGCCAGTTTGCAAACGAGTTAAGGCAAAGGCCTGTAAGAAAATTGTGTTTTGACACTGAATCTGCCAGGCGCGAAGGAAAGGAACAAGTCAAGGCAATTTCAATAGTTAAAGTTGAAGATGAGATAAAGCTTGTAGTCGTTGAGGAATTAGCTTGAAGTCTGACGTTGGAATCGCAAAAGCGAAGTATTGAGGTGGAAGTTGGTGAGGAAAAATTTGAAGATCAACCCGAGGTTGTAGAGGTTAAAGAAGTCGCTCTAGTGACTGAAAAAATTGAGAAAAATGAGCTCGCAGAGTATTATTATGCTGAAATAGACACTAAGTCTAGCGAAGTGATAGAATTTAAATCCCCACCACCATTTCCACAGAGACTTAAAAAGAAGAATGAGGGTTTGGGTTTCAAGAAGTTCATGGAGATTCTTAAGGGGATAAAGATCAACGTACTGCTGTTGGAGGCATTGAGATAAATACCAAATTATGTGAAGTTCCTAAAGGAAGTCTTGTCAGAAATATTTTTGCTGAGTCAGGAATGTAGCGCAATGATTACCCCCAAAATTCCTGTGAAAAAAAAAGATCCAGGTGCTTTCACCATCCCAATCTCGATAGGGGGACATTATATTGGGAAAGCACTATGCGACCTAGGAGCAAGCATTAATCTAATGCCATTGTCTGTGTATAAGAAGTTTGGGATTGGTAAAGCAAAGCCAACATCAGTGAAAATTCAATTAGTGGATCGATCAATAGTTCGATAACTCTCAAATAGAGTCAATATTTAGGTTGATTTTAAATCAGTTGTTCGCAATTAGCATATAAAATCTGATGCGAAAGAGTCAATTTAGTTCCCAAAGTAGTGATTTAGACTAATGCTCGCACATTAGGGGGTTAAATAGAGAATTAAGCATTATACCGTTAAAAATGTTAAAATCACACTTTAAATGCGTAGTTAAGTGCCTCTGATGTTGAAAAGATATTTTGTAAGAAATGCGATGCGAAAAAGTAGGACTAAACTTTGTGGATCAACAGTAGCCAATGTGAAACTCAAATACGCAACAACAGCAGCTCAGACAAGATGCCAAGGCAAGGACTCAATGAAGGAAGGATTGCGATGACAACGCACAATGTTGACTAACAAGACAGCTAGAGAGATAGATTGCGAAAATCACAGGATCTCTTCCTTATTGCATTACAACGAGATTGACGAAATCAATCAGCCAACGCGGTCAAGTTAATTGGGCTACCAAATCAAATCTAGAATATTTAAGAAGAGCCAGAAGAAGTCTATAAATTGAAACCTTGTAATCGTTCTAAAAGTAGGAGAGCGAGAGGAAAAAGTGTGGAATGCAAAACTCTCTATATTATTTTTACTTTGTTTTTATTTTGTTAAACTCATTCTGCTATTAAATAAGATTATTTTAGCATGCTTTCATTCATGTTTTTATCCGTATTTTTAATTTGCATTATGAACTAATTTCTCTTAGGTTAGGGAAAGGTGGAATTGTTTACGTATGTGTTAGACACATCTAGGAAGGCTAAACCAGTAAATGTTAGCTAGGTTCTTAATTTCTTAATAGTAAGTGTCGATCGACCATCCACACAAGATACTTGGTTATAAGTTGGAAGAGGAAATGACCTAAGGCTAGATAGCATGTTCAATAAGTTAGTATCAAAGTCTTTTATACTTTAAATTGGAGTTTAGGAATAGACACGTAACTACTACATACGTTGCGCTGTTCAGATTAGTTAGCATTGTTGTTATGCCCACCCCAAAAGACATTTGGGTGATTCCTCCAACCTGAATTATATGTGATCGAGTAGGGGTTATTTTGAGGTTGTAAATTTTAATTCTCGATGTCATTACTAAAGCTGGGTTCTCGCTACAACACTCGTACGCATGGTCTCATCCACAGAGTGTACAGATATCTGGAGTTGTATGATCAATTGCCAGCGCATTTTGAACCTTCCTAGGCACATTTATCTCGATATTTTTCACTGATTTTGTGAGCGTAGCAAGTTGCGCTTGCATGACGGCCATGGCATCGAGTTCTATTTTACTGGGCGTTAGAGTTTTTCATCGGCATAGTTTTGGTCCAGTATTTTTAGCAATTGTTTCGATGATTTTATAAGCTTCAATATAAGTTTTCCCCATAATGCTCCCTTCCGCAGTTGCGTTAAGGATCGCTTTGTCTTGATTGGACAAACCATTACGGAAGTTTTCCATCTGGAGGGTGTATGACATACCATGGTACAGACATCGTGTTATAAGCTCTTTGTATTGATCCCATGCTCCTCCAATTGTTTCATCGTCATCTTGTCTGAAACTAGTGAGTTCAAGCCTATAATTCATACTTCGTAAACTAGGAAAATATTTTGTCAAGAAACTTTTGGCAACTTGTTCCTAAGTGCACTCACTCGAAAACGTGTTTACCCAGTATCTGGCCTTATCCTTTAATGAATAAGGGAACAGAAATAGCCGAGTGTCTTCTAGAGTGATACTAGCTTCCCTGTTAGCATCACTAATAGATAAAAAGGTTCATAAATGTTGATGCGGATCTTTCGCGGGGAACTGCTAAAAGATCCACGTACGCGAAGCATGTTATACATATTAGTGTTCAAAATGGGACGCCTACCTATTCCATCTGGTCTAGTCATACTTGGGTATGCCACTTGCTGTAGAAGTCCAGTTGAAGTCCTTATGACTTGGTCTCTTTCATCCATAGTCTAGACTGGAGGTGGATTAGAGTTATGATTTACACCTGCTCCCTCTGTAGCATCCTCGCCTGTAACGATTGGTGGATTAGCATGATTATGTATATTTGGGTCCATCCTCTCTTGTTCTCTTTTTCTTTGCACCCGTCTCTCCCTGCGGAGGATTCTCTCATAATTTGGATCACTCGAGAGAGTTGTGCTCATAGTTTTTTTTTTTAAATAGTCTAAATATTCAACAATAAATAAATTGACATAATCCCCGACAACGACACCAAAAAACTTATTCTGCTTGACTAACGTAAGGTTACCTCGTGTGCAATGATACACACTCGCGCAAGTATACACGGTCTGCAGTAAGTAATAAGTAAATTATCGATCTCTACAAGGACTATGATTTATCAAAAGTAGTTTGTTTAGATTTGACAGAAGGTAAATAAATGGTTTTATTTTGGGTTATGTTGCGTAAAGTAAAGATGATGTAAATCGTAATAAGCGTGATGAAAAATTAAGACATAGTTAAAGTACTCATGGAATGTATAGCAGTGCTATAAAAACCTGGCGGTGAAGGAAAACTAGCATACTTTGTTTTGACAAACGTTCACTTCCGCATTCTTTTGCATTAAGTTCAACTTATGTTGCAACTTAATGTAATCTAAACAGCGCAGCGTATGCAGTAGTTAATTTTTATTCCTAAACTTCGATTTAAAGTATAAAAGACTTTGATACTAACCTACTGAACAAGCTATCTAGCCTTAGGTCATTTCCTCTTCCAACTTACAACCAAGTAGCTTGTATAGATGGTCGGTCGACACTTATTATTAAGAAATTAAGAACATAGCTAACATGCACTGGTTTAGCTTCCCTAGATCCGTCTAACACATGTGTAAACAATTCCACTTTTCCCTAACCTAGCCTTAGAGAAATTAGTTCATAATGCAAATTAAAAACACGGATAACAATGTGAATGAAAGCATGCTGAAACAATATTATTAAAAAGCAGAATGAGTTTAACAAAATAAAAACAAAGTAAAAATAACGTAGAGAGTTATGTGTTCCACACTTTTTCCTCTCGCTCTCTGTAAGGACCCGACACAAAAATGGTCCTAAACCTGGTCCTTACTCAGCATGCATGCATAAAAGACAATTAAAAACACCAAGCAATCTGGGAA
>JBBMKA010067010.1:0-16407 GCA_037833695.1 Sechiopsis laciniata | reverse complement strand
CCTTTCCACGGTGTAGCTTTATATGTCCTGCCATTAGCATTGATTTAGCACAGTTTACTCAAGATTTATGCTAAAAATGAGAAACTACGCTTTCTATGCTAATTTATGAATGCATGCTGATTTATATGTTCTTTCATCACATTTCTTCTGTTAGCGCTCATTTTCCCCCTTTATTTCTAGAATAATGCAAACTAAGACAACCTAAAACATGCTCTATTTGAGAGCTATCAAAAGGCAATAAAAGATATTTCTAAACCAAATCCTTGCCTTCCAAGTCGATTCCTTAGTCCTCAAGTATCTAAAAGTATATAAAAAGGAGAAGAACAAAGAGAGAAAGTCTGCCTGTTTTCGGAGTTCTTCTCCCACACTTTGGAAGTAGGATTTCGATGCGAAGTTCATGTTTCTATTGAGCCGGAGCCCTATTCTTCAAGCAGTCGCCATCATTTACCGCTTTCCAGTTTATCTTTTCTTTGTTTATTTCATGCTTTATTATTTTCAGCACCATTGTTTCCCTTTCGAACAGTTCTTGCATTTGAATTAATTCAGTTTTCTTTTGTAATGACTTTCGCTTATTTCTTATTTATTCTTTTCCTTACTTTCATGTCTAGCTAAGCATCTTAGGCAAAGGTTAAGTGTACGGGTTGCAGAAAACATGGACTAGGGTAAATGGAGTTGTTAATTGAAGCATGTTGAATTAGGATCTTAATTTAAATAGCAAATGTCGACCGATCATCCACATGCACTAATAGGTTCTAAATTGGAAAAGGAAATAACCTAAGGCTAGTTTGCATGTTCAGTAGGTTAGTATTAAGTCTTTCATACTTTAAATCGGAGTTTAAAGATAAACGCGTAACTACTGCATACGCTACACTAGTTGATAATTACATTGAGTCGCAACCGAAGTTGGGCTTAGTGCGAACGAAAGCGGAAGCAGACGTTTGTTAGGAAAAGTATGGCAATTACTACTTACCGCAATTTACCCTAGGAATTGTTAGATGCATCCCATAACTTTAACCTGAGCCTTACTTATTTAATTTTGCATTTTAGTTTTATTTTTGCATTTAGATACAAAACAAAACCAAAATCCCAACACCATTCTTTTTACTTTCTTGCACAACTCTTAGATTAATTAACTGATTATAGACATCAATCCCTGCGGAGAACGATAAAATATAAATACTTATCACTTGCTACACTTTCGACCGCTTATACTTGCGTGAATACGATTCCAAGGCGTGAGGCTTTAGAAATAAAGTCTTATACTTAAAATTTATCATTAGTTTATTTATACCGCATCGAAAAATCGCATCATTAAGTTAGGGAAGTATGATTTTAAGGTCACCATCATTGCACGAGTAGAATAAATACACTTAGCTCACTCAACATCATTTGCATATGCATCTATATTTACTTTGCATTCAACAACTCGAAATCTCATCAGCATTGTTTACATTCTGTACCGACTCTCAAATTCCATATAGAGAACGATAAAATAAATACTTATCACTTGTCGGGATTCGACTGTGTATACTTGCGCAAACTTGCGATTTATTACTTAGTTGTTAGCATTAGCATCTTAAGTTTAGAATCACTTTTAGAATATTATACATAGTCGAACTTAAATCGCATCGGTCAAGTTTTTGGCACCGTTGCCAGGAAATTTGGCAATCTAGTAGGTGTTAATTTAAGAGTAGTTCTTAATGCAAAAGACTGACTTGTTTAACTGAATCACAGAAATAGGGATGCTGCATAAGAGTAATAAGTACGAATTATAAGATTAGTCGCTCGAAGGGCAGAAGCATTACTTGAATCAGCATTTACCTACACTGTGCGAGGAAGAACACGGGACTGTCTCATTTGATAATCCTAGAGAACCATGCGCCAGGTAAAAAGTATTGAATACCATTTACCTTAGATCAGTAATTGAATAAATGATATGGAAAGCGAAGCAGATTCTTGGAATGTGAAAAAAGAAGTCCAGCAATGGATATCACTGCCTTGTAAGAAAAGGAACACATCATTTGAAAATTGAAAATATAAGATGATATTTATAGAAAAATCAATTTGACAATAAATTGCGAGAACAGAATCATATACATCCCTTACTTAAGAAGATTCTATGTAAAATTTCTTTCTAGGACTTAATTTTATATTTGCATTAGGAGTAGTATTTAGATTTAATTGTGATTGTGTTATTATAGGGGGACTTGAATGTAAAACACGTTTAGAAGCTGAAAAGCGCAGTCGAAGGAAATCAAGTAGCTTAAATGTCGGCTCGCAATGGTCCTAAACCAGCCATTGTGCAGTCGCTAATCGCAATAAGATTGATTAACAATTGGACCGTTGCAATTCATTCTCTTCCCTATAAATAACATTAGTAGAGTTGTAATCTTCACGCTTTCTAAATTTTCAAGCCTTAACAATTTTTGCAAGAAAATTCTTCAAAACATTGTGCAATTCTTAGCAGCAAGAAGCACTTCGAACTCAATGGCATCAAAATTGGAAATTATTAAAGCCCAATCTCGGGAGAACTCTATTGAGCAGTGCATTTCTAAGAAACTTTCCACACAAGTAACTGAGGAAATTAGATCAGAACTTGTGTTGAGAATGACGGATATCGCAACCCTAGGGCAAGCGATAGTTGCAGGAACTGAAGAGTTACCTGAGAGGTCAGACCCTTTTGTTGACTGGTCCATGACAGAGAAGAACCAAACCATGCAGGCCCTAGAAAACTTCGTTGAGCATTTGATTGATGAAGCAGTGACCATGAAAGAAACAGAAGTAGCAACTTTGGTTCATGCACCAACTGCTCAAGAATTCGAGTTCGGCAAGACTCTAATGCCGATATGGGAAGCCGTACTGGTTGATGCAAGGAGAAGTGAGGAACTTAGAGTCTCCGAAGAAATAGAAAGGGAGATAGATATTGAGGAAGAGGCAGAAAGGTGAGAAAAAGACGCTGAAGCCACAAGGTTGGTTGTAGAAGTAGCCAAGTGGGTAGAAGAAAATGAAGCAAAAGCAAAGCGTGCATCGGAAGAACAAGATGAAGCGCTAGATAAGCGCATGGCTCAGAAAGATTCAGCTGTAGAAAAGCAAGTCGCATCTAGGGGATCGAAAAAGACAAGAAAGTTCGTGATGATAAAAAGACCTTCATCAAAGAAGACCCAAAGAAATAAAAGGGAAAGTGCGCCAGGACATGTAAAGAATGGCTAAACACCGTAGAAGGAGAAGTAGAAAAGAAGCCCTTGGTACGAAGAAGTCAGAAAGATAAGGATAAGAGTATTACTGAGCCATCAGGGAAAGAAGCTCAGGAGCCACCAGTAAAAATAAGGCGAGTGAGTAGTCTGAGAGAGGAAAAACAAGTAGAGGAGGCTGACAAGAAGAACTTATGACAAGAACGAGGATTTGCCAATGCTATGCTGAATGAAGATATCTAAAGAACCATCATGCAGAGGGGATGGGATGATTTTTGCCAACCAAACACTGACGCTAACCCAAATTGGGTACAAGAATTCTACAGCAACGAAAGTGGAGATAGTCGTTGCATCACAATGGTGGCAGGGAAAAAAATACACTGTGGTGCTGATGACTCTCAAATGGAGCTTATATTTATGATATTTTAGAGTCATTATTTGGCATTGTTTTAGAAAAAGCTAACGCGAAAGAAGTGAAAATAAAGAATAAAAGGTGAAAAAGGCTAATGCATATGCATTAGAGGAAAAATTGGAGAAATAATCATTATAGTGCTAAAACGCTGAAATTGTACTTAAAATGCGTATTTTGGGAATGGTTTATGCTAATCAGCTATTTTATAGGAATTTTGATGAGGAGCGAGAGATGAATCAAGTTATGTGAAATGGCAAGGATCAATACAAAGTAGAGAATTCGATTAGACCATGCGGGTAGTGAAGAACGATGTGGAGCTAAATCATGCGACAGTAGCAGTTTGGAAAAGATGCCAAGTCACACATAAGCAAATAAGGAAAAAATGAAGTGAAAAGGCAAATGTTGACTAACCAGACAACTATGAGACAAATTATGGAAATCACGAGATTCATACCTTAAAACACACGACGAGATTGACAACTATCAATCAGGAGATTCTATTACGCTAATTTTTCTACTGACCCCAACCCAAGAAGATTCGAGAAGACCTAGAAGGAGATTATATGTTGTTCTGTTTCCTACTAGCATGTATTGTTTCTTGTTTCAACATGTTAGTACCATGCTAGGTTTGTTCTTCTGGCATGCGTTGGGATTCCTGTTGATAAGCTTGTAGTGCCATGCTAGGTTGTATATGTTATTGAGCATGTATTGATCTGCCAAGAAACGAGTTTGTGTATTCTTAGCTAGCTTCGGTTAGGTTCTCTTCATCCAGAGGCTGAGAGCAGACATAGCGTACTTTGTCCCCATAGGTCGTGACCAGCGCGGGCATGTTCCCGCCCCCGGCAGCCGGGTGTGGCCTAGATCACCACAATAGCATAAGCCTAGTCTATAGCCTGCTAAAGTGGAACCCCTCTAATGGTGCAAGCCTGCCTTGGACGGTTCTTAGCTTTAGGCGTTCGGTGGTTCAGGCTGTTGTAGCTCAGTGCCGCGGGTCTCGCACTACTGTAGATCAGTGACACAGATTCTGAGTCTTTATGCATGTGTACCTGGACCGGTGTAGTTTGTTTAAACCCTATATTTACGCGGTTTGCAGCAGCATGCGGTGCGCACACATGCATTAGGCACTAGGGGAAGAGCTCACTCGGGCTAATGTCGTTAGTACACCACTTCTGTTCCAGGTTAGAGCCAAACACCGGGTACTCTCCCGTGTGTCCCAGGATCAGTTAAGAAAGTTGATCAGGATAATTTTTTAGAGCTGGTCACTTGGCCGAGGGTATGAGACTCCCGAGGATTATCTATTCGGGATCAGTTTTAAGAGCTGGTCATTTGGTCGAGGGTAAGAGACCTTTGACGATAGCAGATTAGGATCAGTTTAGAGAGCTGATCATTAGGCCGGGAGTAGGAGACTCCTGAGGACTCATGAGTTATGTTGAGGTTACAAGGCAAAGTTTCTGTGTTGGTAACTTTTTACATGTATACTAGGATGCTAGATCATTTGATGTTTCGTACTGTACCCCAGTTGGGGATTCTTACTGAGTGCTTTGTACTCACCCTTATTTTCTGTGGTTTTCCACCAGGTAACTTGGGATAGCACCGGGACGGTTAGCGGAGGAGCTAAATGATCATGGGAGCTACCGACATCACTCTATCTTTTATGTCTTTAATTATTTCAGCATGTAGTTAGACACGGAATCTGTAGGGAATTTTGCATAATGTTATTTACGTTGCTTTGTGGATATTTTTAATAATACTCTTGCCAGGGATTGTTTTAAAGTTTTAAACGGGAATTCTGAATTGAACACTTTTATCTTGAATCTTAATGTATTTTGAATCGTTTTCACGGACTCGTTTATCTTTAATTGCATGCATGCTGAGTAAGAACCATGTTTAGGACTATTTTTAGAGTCGGGTTCTTACAGATTCACAGCTTCTTCAACATGATTTGTGTGCACCTTCAGAATTCGATCAGTGGTTTGCGGTTGAACACCTTGCTCTAAGCACAGTTTAGTGACAATGTGTGGGTAAAATATCTTCCTACGTTTGGCCAAAGGCCCAACACTGAATTTGTCCTTCTACTAACTTGCCTATATTTACCAGCATTCCAATTGTGATCGCATAAAGTAGTAGTGCTTGTTCCCTACTGGCTATCTTTTCATTGGTTGATGGAATAATTGCATTCTTGATGAATTTAATCCAGTCCAACAATTCAGGTTTAACACCTTCTATTGGAAATGACTATTGATTCTTCCATTTGGCCTCTTCCGTTCTAATCATTTTCACACACATCTGCAACTGCTTCTTAGTTGGCTTCTTAAGAAGCTTTTGACACTCCGACCCAATGTTGTCCGGAAGCCAGAAAATTTGGTTTAAGGCTGCAGATCTACAATCTATCTCATGTCCTTCAACTTTGGAGAAAAATTTCTTTTCCCTGTTCAGATTTACGTAAAACTGACGGATCCAATCTGGCCTTGCGTTCTCGGTGGGCATTGCCAAGCTAACCCAGCCTAACGCACCTATCTTAGTAAGTACTGGATTTGTAATACATCCCACAGGCCATCCTCAATCTTTCCAAAATCTCTTCCTTGCCAGCAAAGCAATAAGGTTGGCACCAGGAGTCTCGGCATGTGCAACGTTAGTATTATCTACCGCCTTGCCCTTATCGATTGCCATGTTTCTTGTGGCCATTGGTTCCGACTGTTAGTTACAGAGTTTTAAGGAACAATGTTGTGATGTAGTGATCGAGTTTTTCACAAGGTTTATATAGAGTTTTTAGAGATTTTGAAAATCCTTGTGCAAGGAAGCAAATAATCACAAAAGGGAAAAAAAATTTAAATTATGCTGCCTTATTTTCAAAATCGAACCCATTCCTTCCTAAACTAATAATTTGAAAATGTAAGGAAATAAAGAAAATTTTCAAATATGGAAAAACTAATAAAATGCAATAAAATTGTCGTGCAAAGTTAGAAATACCGAGTTTTTGCATTCCAGAAATGCTGCTGTGCAGGACCTGGGCAAAATCCTTGCGCTAAACTCTGCTCAGTGTATGTTTTTCCTGCTATGGCCACCTATATATTTTAGGGGTGACGCCATCTTTGATAGCCTTCTCATGCCTTTGTTCATCATACACCTTGATGCGTGAATGCCCTACCTTTGTCAGGGTTGATAGGGTCTGATACATCGTATTGAAACTCAGTTGAATTTTTTGTGTGCTACTTCCTCCGCTGATCAATTCAAAATGTGGTTGCACATACGGTAGCTTAAAAATGTTGGACACTATTGCTAATGGTCCTCTATTTTGTAAGCTATCGTCTTTTTCCTGCAGTTCTGATGATTCACCCATTTCCCAACTAGAAAAAGTTAGAAACTTCGTGCTTAGCGTTGTAGCTTATTACTCACAATGCGGATTGGTTGAGAACTTTCGTCCTCGCTTTGGCTTTCATCGCTAGAAACTTGCTCAGTATCAATATTGGAACTTGTTTTTTCCTTCTTCCAATAGATTCATTAATTTCAGCTTCAGGAATGACCAGGGTGACGAACCTTGCCCAAGCTTCCTCCTATTACTGCAATCACATCCTTTGTTCTTCTTTGCTCACAAAAAATTCCTCAATTTCAACTTAAGGAGTGGCATGGGTGGTGAACCTTGCCCAAGCTTCTTCCTGTTGCAGAAATTGCATATTTTGTTCTTCCTCGCTCACAACAACTTCCTCAATTTCATCTTCAGGAATAGCCGGGGAGGCGAACCTTGCCCAAGCTTCTTCATGTTGCTACAATCGCATCCGTTACTCTTCTTCTTTCGTTGTTGCACGTCTCAAAGCTTTGGCCTCTTCATCTTGTTTTAGCATGGCTAGCCTGAAATATTCCTATGAGAGTTCACCGAAAAGTTTCATTGCTAATGCCTCATTAAGCACTTCGGCCCTCAAATATGTATCTTTTGCTGGTGCATTACGGACATCGCTTCCTTGGGTTATTTCCTCAGTTCTGCATGTTGGTTTCTAGGGTGAGAACATGATGCCATTTTCTCTCAACCATTTTTTTCGTTCCAGCTGTATTTCTTCTTCTCGAGTTGTGTCCTTCAGAGATTGCTCATGATTATACATTGAATATCCAAGTTCATGACGCCTAGATTCCTTGCTCATGATTATACATTGAATATCCAAGTTCATGACGCCTAGATTCCTCTGTTTACTTTATAATGCTGTGTTCCCCTTGCAGACCATTTTGTCCCTGAAAATTTTTGTTGTGACCTCCCCCAATATGCGTCTGAGTCTCTCAGTTAGGATGTGTCATTTGAAATCTATGTATAGTTCTTCCACATATCCTGAATGATGATATAGTCGTGTTTGTAGTTGTTCTACGTTGTTGCTCCAATACTAGTTTGCAAAATGATTGTATGCCAACTATTATGAGTGTTGCTTGTGGTAATGTATTGGGACTCTTTCCCTGTTGGTTGATGTGTGCCTTGGATCTAGGTTCCCCTGAAATACAAGTTCAACCTTTTATCAATAAAAACTACTCTCGTCCTAATAATATTAATCCTAAATAATCAATCCCCTGTAACGGCGCCAAAAACTTGATGCTGGTATTATTGCGTTCCGAGTGCTAATATAATCTTACAGTAATTAACTCAGTCTGATCAGCCTTGGATTTAGGGAGTACTTCGCTGTAGCATAGAGGTAGGGAGATGTCGAACTATGAGTGCATGCTATTTTAACTTTAAATACATTTTGTCTGATCAGCCGTTAGTGTTTGTTTCTTGCATTTCCGAGAGGAGAGTAATAAAAAGATCTTGCACAGCATAACACTAGGTTTGTTGAGCTTAAACTAGCAATTTAAGAAACTCTCAGAGATAAGGTTTTTACTAGTGTTGTTAACTCAGTGGATATTAAAATGTTGAAGCTCGATAGAGCCTGAGTAAGAGTAAATTAGTAGTTTGCTTCTTACCATTACACCTCATCGCTGCAATATAATACTCTGAAAAGTCCTAACCTCTTTCTGATACCTTTAAACTGATATAAGTTAGCTTTAGTTTATCTTTTGCATCTTAACTAATTAGAATTTCAAGCACTTTTCCTATTTCGCTTAAGCATTTAAAGTAGAAGTTAGATTCACCACAACAATGTACCTCGTTACCTTGACTCTTACTTTTATGCATGAAATAAATATTGCATTTAAATCCCTGTGGAGATGACCTGTACTTTAATTAAAACTTGCTACAACAAAGACTGTGTATACTTGCACATTCTAATCAAAGAGATGCGTAAAGAATTTCATTGATATAAAACTTTGTTGAAGCGTAATCTAGAGTTGCGTGATCTTTATGACCCAAACAAGTTTTTGGCGCCGTTGCTGGGGATTTTGTTGAGTTTTATTCATTTCAGAGATAATTGTAAGAGTAGTTTGATAAAGTTCAAGCTAATCTGTTCAGTGTTTAATTGCAGGACATTGTTAAGTGTATGTGATGCTAGTATTATTGCGTTCCGGGTGCTAATATAATCTTACAGTAATTAACTCAAAGAAAACTTAAAGCTAAGTATGACTCAGAATCGCTTACGCGCAAGTATACGCTGTCGCAACTGCAGCAAGTAATAAGTATGTATTTTATCGATCCCACAAAGATTGATATCTAGAAGTAATACCGTTAAAAAGAGAGTTATGCTGAAAAGTAGATAAATGGGCTGTAAAAGTGTGTTTTATTTTGGTTTTGAATGTGGAAATAAAAATATGCAAATGCTTGACAGAAATAAATATGAATGCAATGAGTAAAGATAAATAAAAAGTTATAGAAGATGTTAAGAACGCGAGACTAGTTATTGAATTTCTCGCTTGCCTCAACTATGAATTGCTTCCGCACCTAGTGATTTATGAGAGGACAGCTTCCGCTATGAACTCCATAGTAAAACGGAGCAACGCGAGCAATAGTGAGGTTATTTCTAACTCCCTAAATGATGTAAAGACTAGTATTCAACCTACAGTAGCATACTAGATCTTCATGTGGTTCCTCTTTTTGACTCACCATAAGTCATATACGTGGTTAGCAAAGCGACGCATATACATATAAATAAACAAATGTCGTAGTGTAAAACTCTTTAACCTACGCTCCTAACCATGATTCTATTCGTGAGAATTCATTCAAGACTCTTATAATGCAGCATAACAATGAACACAGTAAGAAGTTTAAATCAGCAGATTTTATTACGATTACTAAATGTTTATCATTATAGCTACTCCTAAGAAAAATAGTAAAATGGAATTGGCACGCTTGTGAAGTGTGCAGTCCCCTTGTCATCAGTTCTACAGTCACCACCAGTTAATTCTCGCATGAATCGAACTCTAACCCCTTGACTTAGCTCCTCTTCACTTAGATCGGCTTCTGACCATCTGACCAGCTCACCAAACTTTGGCTTATTTCTTGCAATTTATAGAGTTGATTTACTTGTTCGGCAAGCCTAGATGAGTTGGAAAATCATCATTAATGCAGGATTTCTTGATTTCCGCTGGAATTTATTTGATTGCCACCACTTTAATTGCTTGATTGATTCTTTGTTTATTTCCATGTTGGTGTGGTTCTCGAGCACGGCTACCTTGTGAATGAGTGATTCTTCTATATGCGTCGCCGTTCACGTTGTTTCATTCCTCTAACATCAGTGTTTAGCATTTCCTGCATTTTTATAGCTTTTTAGCGCGTATTTGTATAATATTTGTATCTAATTCGCATATTGCGCTGATGATACTATTTTCTGTCCACATGCTGATTTCTACACTTTTATTCGCAAAATGCTCCTAATAGCTCAAAAAACTTATTAATCCCTTAATAAAATGCTTAATAAATCAGCCTAAATAATGACCAATTTGAGAGCTATCAGTATGGACATGCGAGGTTTAGAAGTACAATTTGACCCAGAGCCTGAGAGGACTTTACGCAGAAGAAATCAAGAGAACAGAAGGATGGCTGTAGCTAATCAAGAAAATATGTCGTAAGAAACTACTGCAACGAGTAGTAGATGAGCAATCACATAATCCCATCATGCTAGCAAATGATAGGGATAGAGCTTTAAGAGCATATGCAATTCCAAACGTGGTGGATCTTCAAAGAGGCATAATTAGACCTGATATTCGTGCCCGAGCTTTCAAGTTGAATCTGATGAAGACTACTTTGCTACAGTAAATGGGTCATTTTCACGGCTTGTCAATACAAGATCCGCACCAACATTTAAGAGATTTTGTGGGCATATGCGATTTGTTTATAATTCTGGATGTGACAAGAGACAACCTGAGATTGAGCTTATTTTCGCATTCACTCC
Source organism: Sechiopsis laciniata (assembly GCA_037833695.1). NCBI lineage: Eukaryota > Viridiplantae > Streptophyta > Magnoliopsida > Cucurbitales > Cucurbitaceae > Sechiopsis > Sechiopsis laciniata. The sequence goes on along the minus strand of JBBMKA010067010.1, from coordinate 5,503 downwards.
AAGGAAATGCTAGAGAATGGCTCGACACAATAGAAGATGTCGATGATATTACATGGGCCGATCTTGAACATAGGTTTTTGAAGAAGTTCTTCCCACTGAAGAAGTCTAGGAAAATCCAAAATGAGATTCTGCAGTTTGAGCAAGAGGACAAAGAATCCATCGCTGATGCATGAGAGAGATTTAAGGGAATTATCTGTAGATGTCCGCAGCAAGGGATTCCACTTTTCTTGCAGCTAGAGCATTTTTATGGAAGACTGACTGAAAATGTGCAGCTAATCTTGGATGCTTCAGAAAATAAGGCACTGTTTTAAAAAACTTACAACTAAGCCAACGAAATCATTGAACAAATTTCTCAGAATAGTAGTGAGTGGAAAGATGAATGGAGCAAAGCAGTTAAAACTTAGAAACGAAGAGCAATTCTGCACTGAGCATGCATATGAAGAAAATATCAAGCATGCTGGAGGAGATATATGGAGCTAATGTTGTAGCTGCTTCAGTAGTGCACAATGTTACTACTCCTCATTATGCTACAGAGGGAGGCCAGCAGAATTTTCCAGCGATGGAACTATGTGCCATGTGTGGAGATGCCCATGTATATGAGAATTTCCCTTACAACATTGTTTTCATATGTTATGCCCAAGCAAATCGACAGCATAAGCCTTATTCAAACACATATAACCTTGGCTAAAGCAATCATCCAAATGTTTCTTGGAACAACCAAGGGAATAGTGGAAGTTCAAGTAACCAAGGCTATCAGAATCAAAGGCCAATAGGGAATCCACCAAGTTTTAACACGCCATATGGACAAGAGAATCAATGATTAAATACATTTTAGAATCCTCCATATCCAAAAGGTGGTATGTCACAGCAGAATCTTCAACAAATTCTAGGAATTTCGCTGGAAGGTTTGCCGAAGGAATTTATGTTGAAAATGGATGTGGCTATTCATGGTAAGAAAACATCAGTCGGGAATTTAGAGGTTCGGATGAGGTAGCTTGCAAATGAGCTAAGGCAAAGGCATGTAGGAAGACTGCCTTCCGACACTAAAGCAGTGAGGTAAGAAGAAAAAGAAAAGATAAAGGCCATTAGCACGATTATAGAAGAAGTTCTTGATGAGGAATTATGAGAGGTAAATGAGCAAGAGAAGAAGAAGGATAATCAGGCAATAGCATTACTATAGCATAAAACAGAAGAGACTTTGCAACCTATTTCTGAAGAGGTTGGAGAAGTTGCTGCAGCAGAGCAGAAGGTAGCAAAAAAGGAAAATGCAGAATCCACCACTGTTGGAGCGAAACAGAAAGACAACGAGATGATGGAGTTTAAACCTCCACCATTTCCATTTCCACAAAGACTAAAGAAGAAAGCAGCAGAGATTCATTATGAAAAGTTTTTAGACATTCTGCGAGGAATTCATATAAACATCCTGTTGTTGGATGCGCTGAGGCAAATGCCTAACTATGCTAACTTTCTTCAGTAAGCATTGCTGGAGAAGAGCAAGTTTGAAGAGTTTAAGGTTATATCTCTCAATGAGGAGTGTAGTGTGCTATTAACAAAAAAACTTCCAGGTAAGGAAATTGATCCAAAAGCCTTCACAATTCTAATTTCAATCGGTGGTAAGCATTTAAGGAGAGCAGTGTGTGATTTAGGTGTCAGCATCAACTTGATGTCGTTGTCAGTATACAAGCGTTTTGGAATTGGCAAAGCCAGACTAAAAATGGTGAAAATTCAGTTGTGGTAGATCAATTATGTGCCTAGAGGGTAAAATTGAAGACATATTGGTCAAAGTGGACAAGTTTATTTTTCTCGCAGATTTCATAGTCTTGGATTATGAGGTAGATAAGGAGGTTCCCTACATTTTGGGACGACCATTCTTGAAGACGGGAAAGATGCTAGTTGATGTATGAAGGCATCATCACTTTGTGCATGAATGATCAGCATACACAGTTCAACATCTGCAATTCGATGAAATACCCAGCAGAAGTCAATGAGTGTTCAGCAATGAGCATTATGAAAGAAGCGATCGATCAAGTATGCGAGATGGAAATGCTGGAGCTAAATGAATCATAAAATGATTTAGATGAAATACAGGAAGAAGAATTGTCTGAGGATGAGCTGGAGGTTTGCGAGATTCTAGATGGCTTAAACAAACGCGAGTTGCTAAATCTCAATGAAAGGATTGTTCCACTTGTGAGACCTTCTGTAGAGCAACTGCCTGTGCTGGAATTGAAAATTTTGCTCAACCATTTAAAGTACGCGTATCTAGGCAAAGAAGAAACCCTTCCAATAATCATATCGTCGAAGCCTATGCCAAAAAATGAAAAACTACTAGTAGAAATGCTGAAGCAGCACTAGAAAGTGATCAGTTGGACTTTAGCTGACCTCAATGAATAAGTCCAGCCTTTTGCATGCACAAGATTCAGCTGGAAGACGAGAGTTTCAAATCCGTTGAGCATTAGCGGAGACTTAACCTAGTGATGAAAGAAGTGCTGAAGAAAGAAATTATCAAGTGGTTGGACTGGCGTTATCTATCTGATATCTGACAGCAAGTGGGTGAGCCCTGTGTAGTGTGTTCCTAAGAAATTAGGGATGACTGTCATGAGCAACGAGAAGAATGAGCTTATCCCAATACGAACAATGACTGGCTAGCGCGTATGCATGGATTATAGGAAGTTAAATGCTGCAACAAAGAAGAATCACTTTCCCTTGTAATCTATCGACCAGATGCTAGATAGAGTTGTGAGGAAAGAGTATTATTGCTTTCTAGATGGCTATTCGGGCTTTAATTAAATCACAATTGATCTTGAGGACCAAGAGAAGACAACATTCACTTGCCCTTATGAGATCTTTGAATTTAGAAGAATGCAATTCGGGCTATGTAATGCTCCAACAACCTTCTAGCGATGTATGTTAGCAAAATTCTCAGACATGATTGAACAATGCATAGATGTGTTTATGGATGACTTCACTGTTTTTGGAGTCTCTTTCACAACTTGCCTAGACAACTTGGGCAAAGTGATAAAGCCGTGCCAGGAAACCAACTTAGTGTTCAACTGAAAAAGTGCCATTTTATGGTCACTGAGGGAATAGTGCTGGGGCATGGAATATCTAGGAAAGGCATGGAAGTGGATAGAGCTAAAATTGAAGTAATTGAAAAGTTGAAACAGCCATAAAACGTCAAGGGGATAAGAAGCTTTTTGAGACATGCTGGATTTTTTCGAAGGTTATTAAAGATTTTAGCAAGATTGCAAAGTCGTTATGCAAATTGCTAAAGCAAATAGGCCATTCATCTTTGAGAAAACTTGCACGGATGCATTTGACATTTTAAAGAGAGCGCTAATATCTGCACCCATCATTACAACTCAGAATTGGGAGAAGCCATTCTGTATCATGTGTGATGCAAGTATCTACTTTGTTGGAGCTATGTTGGGGCAAAGAGGTGAAAAGATGATTCAACCAATCTACTATGCAAGCAAAATGATGAATGAAGCCCAAATGAACTATACGAAAATAGAAAAGGATTTTTTTGCAGTAGTTTTTACGTTGGACAAGTTTTGCTCATATCTAGTCGGGTTTAAGGTAACTGTGTATACGAACCATGCAGCGATCAAATATCTACTTAGGATGCAAGACGCGAAACCAAGACTGCTAAGATGGGTTTTGCTGCTGCAAGAATTCGATGTTGAAGTCATTGACAAGAAGGGATGTGAAAATATGGTAGTAGATCACCTGTCGAGGATCAATAATGCGAAGGTTTCGCTAGAGCATTTGGAAATTGGGGAATCGTTCCCTGATGCGCAATTTTTTGAGATCAACCATACTCAGAATAATCAAGAGCCATGGTTTGCCGACTTATCAAATTATCTAGCTAGTGGAGTGATGCCAAATGATATTACCAGTCAGCAAAAGAAGAATTTTTTGCATGATGCTAAAGCGTACTTCTGGGACAAACTCTTTTTATACAAGCATTGTGCTGACAATATTATTCGCAGGTGTGCTACAGAGCAAGAGGCGAAGGAAATATTGGCTTAGATATTTCAATCAGGTTATTTCTTGCCCTCTATCTTTAAAGATGCTTATAATTTTGCAAAGTCATGTGATCAATGCCAAAGGTTCGGCAATATAGGGAAACGATATGAGATGCCACTTAAATATATTTTAGAAGTAGAGCTATTTGACGTGTGGGGCATAGATTTCATGGGACCTTCACAAACTCTAATGGGAATGTGTACATTTTGGTAGATGTTGACTATGTTTCCAAATGGGTGGAAGCATTAGCGTGCCCTAGGAATGGCGCTAAGATCGTGATTCAGTTTCTTCAAAAGCACATCTTCACTAGATTTAGAACTTTTAGAGCTTTGATTAGTAATGAGGGAACCCACTTCGTGAATAGAGCCTTAGCTGTGGTTTTACAGAAATACAATGTGCGGCACAAAATCGCTACAACATACCACCCGCAAATAAATGGTCAAGCGGAGGTGTCTAACCGAGAGATTAAGAAAATTTTAGAGAAAATGGTGAATCCCAATAGGAAAGAATGGTCAAACAAATTAGATGATGCTTTGTGGGCATATAGGTTCGCGCACAAGACACCATTAGAAATGTCCCCATTCCGCTTAATGTTCGTTAAAGCATGTCATTTGCCCCTTGAGCTAGAACACAAAGCTTATTGGGCGATCAAAGAATTAAACCTAAGTTCACCCGGGATTGGGCCATATAGAAAGCTCCAGCTTTTAGAGCTAGAAAAGCTGAGGCAATTTTCATATGAAAATGGCAAGCTTTATAAAGAGAAGACCAAGAAATGGCACGATGAAAGGATTAAGCCAAAGAATTTCCAAGTAGGCAGAGAGTTTTACTGTATAACTCTCAGCTGAAGCTTTTTCCAAAAAAGCTAAAATCCAAGTGGTCGGGCCCCTTCCAAATTGTTCAGGTACATTTGCATGGTGAAATTTCATTTAATAATTAAAATGACAACACCGAGTTTTTAGTCAATGGTCACAGGCTCAAGCATTATTAAAGAGAGGAGACCACAACTGCAGATTTCTCTTATCTGATCGAAAAAACCTAAGGTGAGAACAGTGCTGGAGCAAAGGTAAGCACGAAAAATGAATTCTTAAACTTTGCTCCATGCCAGGTTAGTGTTCTTAGTATTTTTGCTTTGTTGAATTTTTTTGCTTAGGTTTGAATTTGTTAAGTAGGATTTGTAGGCTAGTTTTTCATTATTTTTGTTGAGCGAGAGTTCCCCCAAGTAGAGCTGCTATGTGGCAGTCTACTGATGGGTTGCGATTCCGATGCTAATATAATATTCCGTAATTAATTCGAAGTCAACTTAACCTAAGTGTAACTTAGAATCGCTTACGCGCAAGTATACGCTGTCAAGAATTGCAGCAAGTAATAAGTATATAATTTTATTGATCCCACAGAGATTAATGTCTAGAGATAACGCTATTAAGTTAGAGTCGTGCATAAAAGTAAAATATGTGTGTTTAAGTTGTTGTGGTTTGGT
>JBBMKA010066979.1:0-16414 GCA_037833695.1 Sechiopsis laciniata | reverse complement strand
ATCTCCTCTGTCTCATATTTAACTCCTTCTAAGTGAAGAAGTACTTGAGACTCTGATGATCCGTGAACATCTGAATCTTCTCTCCATACAGATAGTGCCTCAAAATCTTCAGTGCAAAGACCACTGCTGCTAACTCCATGTCATGAGTCGGGTAGTTCTGTTCATAGGGCTTCAACTGACGGGAAGCATACGCAATTACCTTTTCCATGCTTCATCAAAACACAACCCAAGCCAAACTTGGAAGCATCACTGTACACTATAAATCCACCTATTCCTTTAGGAACTACCAACACTGAAGCTGACGTCAAACTACGCTTTAGCACTGTAAAACTCTCATCACATCTGGCATCCCAAACAAACTCAACACCTTTTCTCGTCAACCGAGTGAGGGGTGCTGCTTTCGCAGAAAAGTCCTTGACGAAATGCCGGTAATAACCTACCAATTCTAGAAAGCTACAAATCTCTACTACCGTAGTCGGCTTAGCCCACAAACTCACTGCATCAATCTTAGAGGGGTCCACTGCAATATCATCTCTCGAAACTACGTGGCCTATGAAGGCCACCTGCTCTAACCAGAAATCACACTTGGAGAACTTGGCATACAACTTTTTCTCTCTCAAAGCTGCTAACACTTGCCTCAGGTGCAAGGCATGGTCCTCCTTGGTTTTAGAATAAATAAAAATATCATCTATGAATACGACGACAAAGCTGTCCAAGAATGCCTTGAACACCCTATCCATCATGTCCATAAATACTGCTAGACCATTGGTCAGCACAAATGACATAACTACAAACTCGTAATGACCATACCTCGACCTGAAAGCTATCTTGGGAATGTCTGCATCCCTGATCCTCAAGTGATGATGACCAGATCTCAAATCAATCTTGGAGAACATAGAAGCTCCCTGAAGCTGATCAAACAAATCGTCAATACGAGGCAACGGGTACTTATTCTTCATTATAACTTTGTTTAGCTCTCTGTAATCGATGCAAAGATGCATCGAACTACCCTTCTTCTTTATAAACAACATCGGTGCTCCCCACGGGGACACACTAGGACGGATGAACCCCCTGTCTAGCATCTCTTGCAACTAAACCTTTAGCTCTTTCAACTCAGCTGACACTATATGATACGGAGCCTTCGAGATGGGGAGAGTCCCCTGCTCAAGCTCAATTATGAAGTCTACTCCTCTCAACGGAAGCAAACCCAGTAACTCTTCAGGAAAAACATCTACAAACTCCTGAACTACTGACACCTGATCAACAGTCAACGAAGGACGATCCTCTCCCGACATCTTTGCCAAATAACCCCAAGCTCCTCGAGCTAACAGACGACGGGCTTTCAATGCAAAAATCAATGGAGGACACACTCTGCTCTGGACACCGCAAAACTTGAAGCTCTACTTCTTGGGCAACCTCAACATAACTTGAAGCTCTACTTCTGGCAGTAATCAATCAACGTGTGGTTCTTAGCTAACTACTTCATACCAACAATAACATCAAATCTGCTCATAGGTAGAACTATGAGGGTAGCTGCTAACAGCTCTCCGGATAGTAAGATTCAACTGTCTCTAACTTTCTCACTAGCTAGCATACTGAGTCCCGAGGGAGTTGCCACATACAACTGAAACCCTAGAGGTTCAAGTTCCAAACAAGCTTGTCTAACAAAGAATGTAGAGATAAATGAATGGATCGAGCCCAAATCAAACAATACAAATGCATAATGACCCAAAATAAGCAAAGTACCTGTGATAGCTGCATCTGTCCTCACAGGCTCTTATCGGGTGGTAGCAAACACACGACCCTACTATTGAGCTGGTCTAACATCTGCTTTGGCCTGTGGACACTCTCTACAAAATGTGCTTCCTTACCGCACTTATAGCAATACCTAGGAGATGCTCCACAAATGCCAAAGTGAAACTTATTGCAAGCCTTATACTGAGGTGGCTGCCTCACTGCGCCCTGTTGGCGACCCTACGGACGACGCTGGTCTCGACCTTGAAATTGACCCTAACGTCGTTGCTGCTGACCTTTTGCCTAGAAAGTCCTAGAAGGCTCAAACTTTCTTTTCTGACCAGAACTGGATGTCATACTCTGAACTGCTACAACGAGGGCTTTCACTGTCTGATACTTCACGTTATAAGTGTTGGCTAAAGCCACGGCCCTAGCATAAGTCTGAGGAGCAGTTCATCAGTGGCTATCAATTCTTGGGCAAAATAACTATACTCTGAAAACTTCTTCTCGTACCCAGCAATGGTATCATCCCCCTATTTCAGACTTGAAAAAGCCTCAACCATTTCCTATTGGGCTTCCTCACTAATGTACTGGGTGCATAACTCGATCTTGAAGAAGTCCCAAGTGGCTGGCGAGGACCCCACTGATCTAGCTTTGTCAGTGGACTACCACTACAAGATAGCTGTCTCGGTTAACAAATGAGTTACACATCTAGGTCTCTGAACATCTTGGTAACCCATAACGCAAAAGATGTACTTCATGTGAGCCAACCATTTCGCTGCCACCAACGGGTTTTAAGATGTATCAAACTCTCTAGGCTTCCACTTCGTGAAGTTCTTAAGCTGCTTGCCACGGTCGGTGGCACCATCAGGAATCTCTAGCTCGATTACGGGCTCCTGTTGAACTGATAGAGCTGGTGACACTCTCGACCCAACTGGAGGGACAACGTTGCCAACAGGTGGCGCTGGAGGAACCACTGGTGGAACCTGCTGAAACATCTGAGCAAATTGGGCCATCTGTGCCTGAGACTCTGCTCGCTGTGTGGCTAACTGTGCCTGGGTCTCTGACCTCTACTCGGCAAACATGCCTATAACCATGTCTCACCATGTAGCGAACTCTGCTCTAAGAGCGGCACCCTGCGGTAGTACAACCCAACCTGATACCCTCGGTAGGTTAACAACTAGAGCCAACGGCGGTCTGATGGTTAAATTCGTACTGGATGTAACCTCCTCAATCACGGGTTATGTGCCACCGCCTCTAACGACATGACTTGATGCTCCAACTCCACTGCGAGAGACTGTCATATCTTGCGATTATAACCAAACCACACCGGGTTAGTCCATGCTCGGACCAACACTACGTCAAAAGGAAAAAACATGTAAGCTAGATGCAAGTACTATAAACAATTCTTAATAAAACTTTAACTTTCGACATACTTGACGGCTGTTGAAGTGCTGATGATCATGGGGACAAATGACCTAACTCAATAGGTCAGTCTAAAAAATCTATGGCTTTGAGCTTTGATACCAACTGTAAGAACCTGACTTTTAAAACCACCCTAGTCCCAGTTCTTACTCAACATGAATGATTCAAATACAGTTATAACAGAAAACTGAAAATCAAATAACTACTTTATTTAATAGAAAATTTCCAACAGAATTAAACTTAAAATCAATATTCAAGCCTTTAGCTAGAGATTATTAAAACAGTTAAATAATGAAATAAAGGTCTCAATCTCTATCCAACATGCTGAAACAATGATAAAGAATGAACAATTTAATGGATAACTACTCAGGAGACTCTCATGATCCACCAGCTCCTCCTCTAGCCATCCAAGTGCTGTCCCAAGTTACCTGGTGGAAAATCACAAAAATAAGGGTGAGTACGAAGGTACTCAGTAAGAATCCCCAACTGGGGTACAGTACACAAGTCATCACATCATCTAGCATCCTAGCAATACATGCAACCGATCAACTTTCAAGCCAAACGTGAGTTATCAACATAACTCCCAATATTGGAAGTTTGCTGACTCCCGACCTAACAATCAGCTCACCGCACTGATCTGAATACTTGGGGAACGATCTAAGTGTTCGACTCTAGACAATCACAAGGAATGGTGTACTAACGACACGAGCCTGAGGGAGCCTTCCTCTCGGCATCTAGTGCGTGTGCGAGCACACCACATGCTACTGAAGCCAAGTAAATGCAGGCTTACGCAGACTACAGAGGTTAAGGTCCACATGCCTACAAGACTCATAATTGGTGTCCACTGATCCACGTTGGTGGGAGGCCCTCGGCACCCTACTGTGCAGTCTATTCACACCCAACACCTGAAGCTAAAGAAACTCCCATGGCAGACTTGCACCATGATTAGAATCCCGCTCTAGCAGGCTATAAACTAGGCTATACTGGGGGTGGCATGTTACATCACATCCTGGGCCAGAGAATGTGGCATGTTACATCACGTTCTCTCAGAGCCTCTAGATGACGACAACCTAATATGATACAATTCTAAAAAATTTTACATGCTCAGTTCCCTAGCAGATACCAACAAACAACGATAAATAACAGTCATTCCTAGTAAGATACTATATCAATATTCATGGAACTGAAACATTCTAGCACTTATAAACAGGTCGTCATCTCAACAGGTTACTACCTATACATGCTTGAAAACAGTAACACATAAGCAACAAATACAATCAATGAATAACCAGTGCAGGGTCCACACAACCAATGTAAGAAATCCTTACCTGAAAAAAAAAAAAAAAAAAACTGTTATAATGCACCTTGGGCTGCAGACAAATAGATCAAACACAAGCTAGTTTGACCTAAAAATTACATAAAAAATTAGCCATAAACCCAAAATAAAGTACCATCGAACCTTTAAACCAACAATGCCGATATGGAAAAATAATTTAAACTATAAGCGAACTAGGCCGTCCAAAGCCAACGAGACACAAAACTGGTTGCGAATAAAAGAACTCACTGCTCGAACACTCAACGATCACCACAACCTGTCAAAATTTACTCATTTAATCACTACAACCCAACACTAGCCAAACTCACACCAAAAGAACAATAGGCTCGAAATTACACATACCCATTACTTGAATAGGTCAATTAACACGAAAACAAACCGTCGCTGCTGCGAAACATGTCACGCATGCAGTGGTTGGCAAACAGGGCTGAGCTCAATCTGCTGCACGTGGGTGGAGGAGCCTTGGCATTGGGTGTGGCTTTGGCGGAGGCGTGCGCAGGAAACAGAGACTGGCCGAGGTGGTGGTTGGCGTGGGGCAGAGATGTGGGTGCGCGCGCTAGCAAGGAGGGGGCGGGGTCGCGCGAGTGGTTGCGTGCGTGTGGGAAAGCTGCTGTAGTGGGGGTTATCGAAGGCATCTGGGCGGTGCGGCAGCATCGGCGTCGAGCAGAGGGCGGCGGCGACCAGGGTTTGCTCAAGACGAAGAAGAAGAAGGAGAAGGGAAATAAGAGGGGTTTTTTAATCTTTTTTTTATATTATTCAAACCAAAATACCCTTTTTGTTTAAAAATCACTTTCTTTTTCTTTTATTTTTAACAAAACTTCAATGGGCTTCTTAAATTACCCATTAACTACTTAAATTCAACACTTTAAAATGTTAAAGAAATAAGAGACAACTAGATAATTCATAAATATGATTTTAAAACTTAGTTCGAACAGAACGCGCGTGATCTGTGGATTTCATGGTGGAAGCGTTAGTTGAGGCTGCTTCAAATGACTAGAGATGTATTTCCAAATTTTGCAAACACAAAAGCTCAAAGGAGGCGTTAATGGAGATTTTCCGACGAGAAAAGAGATCGGGATGGTGGCTCACGAAGAGAGAAGGAGATGAAGTTTTAACCAAAGGTTCTTCACTTCTAAGAAAATACTCTTTTTGACCAAAGAACACAGAGATGTCTTTTAAAAAGAATGGTCAAATCCTAATAATAAGTAACTTTTATTTTGAGATTTCTATCAAGAAGGAGAGAGAGAGAGATGGTGCACGATTTTGAAAAGGAATCGGTTTTAACAACGATATTATGTTTTTGTTAATTAAGGAAAACATGTATTCTTAAGAGAGAAAATATTTAAGAAAAAAAAAGCAAATAGTTGAGATTGATTGTTGGGAGGAATGTTTGATTTAGAAAAATTGAAGGGACTTTTAATTATATTTTATTTGTTTTAATAAATAAGGTAATACCTAATATTTCCATTTCTTTCTTTTCTCTTTAGGAAAATTAATGAAGTCTCTCAAGGAAATGTTTTTTTTTTTAATTCTAATTGCATAATAGTATGTATTATACTAAAAACGTGATTTTCTATATTTTAAATAATAATATTACCATTAATTGAAATCTAGACCTTCATGGAATGAAAATTTTAATACATTCAATTACTTATCCAAATAGGCATAACGTCTCATGGAATGGAATAAAAAAAGAAAAAAAAATATTGGGATATTACAATTACCGTGCATGCATTAATACTCAATTCAAAATAGTAAAGACATTTGTCAAAATATCAAAAAAAATACTAATGATGCATTAAATAACTTCTAAAATAGTTGTCGGGGACTCCGTTAAAAATAATAAAGATAGATTTTAATAAATAAAGTGTTATGAGTAGTAATAAAAATACCCTAAATCTAATCTAGAATATAAATGACTCGGTCCTCATGATTTCTTCAGCACTCCTCAATCAGCCACCACAATATGCTCCATTACCTGAAAATATATTTATAGGAAAGGATGAGTATTGAATACTCAATAAAGGACCCTGTTATAGAGTATTACACATAGATTAAACATACAAGATAATCTCATTAAAGAGAGTCATAACAACAAAACACTTAAATCCTTCAAGTACATAATTTATAACATATTATTGACCATCATCTTCAAGTATAAAAATTAGCAAGATAACATAATAAGTCAACCTATAATCTAAATGGGATATTAACCTTCCCATCGGTGGGGTATTAACCTTCCCATCGGTACCCTCAAGCCCGTAGTTGCAATGGTAAGGGTATGGATCATCCCTCGGGACCAACAAGTTTGCAATCACAACAGTAGGGGTCTTCATCATCTATCGGGAACAACAAGTCCACATATGCAATAATAATACATATCTCATTTACAATTTGGCTAATGGGAAAAATAGTGAACTAGCATTATCGTCCAACTACTATCATAAACAATGTTTTAAAATATATTCATTAATCTTAAATGATATAGATTTCAAGAAAATAATAGTCTAGAGAAATACCCTCTTAGTACGCAGTTGAGAAAAGTCGAACTTGTAGTGTGTAGGTGGGTTTCGCTATAGGAGGCAAGAATCGACGGGTTATGTTCACCCACAGAGTCTTGGGTTTCAGGCACAACCGAAGTTTCTGTGAAGTAGATATGTTCACAACGAGGCAACAACGATTTTCAAGCAGATGAGAACTTGGCATCAACGTAAATGGAGTTTTTCGGTGAATTTTGGTTTAGTGGAAAATGGTTTTCACAAGAATTGGTTTCAAGAAAGTGGGTTACACGAGAACCAAGATGAAGAATAAAAAAAAAATTGCAATTGTCAAAGGAAAGGATGTGGGTCTCGTGATCTCCAAGGTGGGTGATAGAGAGGAAAGTGTGAAAATTTGAAAAGGTTGTACGAATTATAAAAGGAAAAAAATGGTTTTCTTTTTAAAAAGGATTTTAAAACATTTAAAGAAAAATAATTACTATATTTTTTTTATTCATAACAAAATCATTTAGGAAAGTATTTTGTAAATTATTTTATACACATGGTTGAATAATTTATTCACTCATTTAAGGCAAATGGATTTAAGATTCCATATTAAATTTTATTCATAATAAACTTTCCATTTCGGTTTAAAAAAAAACAAATTAGATTATTTTACTTTTAAATTAACAAAGACACAAATAAATAATAACATTAATTCAATTAAAATTCTCCAAAATTTTAGTTCATTACAGATAATGTTTGGAAGTAAACCTTTCCAATCTTCTGAAGAGATGATTAATCATTTTAACTTGCATACATATAACATAGTTGATGGTTATATCATATAAAATAAAATTTTATTATTCTCGATTTTGTCCAAGGATTGTTCTGTCTTGTGAATCAACGTGGATTCTTTTGAAGAGATATTTAATATTTTGGACTCGTCCAAACATGACGTATTTGAGAGTGTAATATATTTGAATCTCCTAAAAAGAATAGAAAATATGAAGAGTTATTTGGTAATGTAACAATGCATAATATTCTTGTAGACAATATTATATGTAAAAGTCAATATAAAGTCCTTTTTTTTCTAAACAAAAAATATTATTTTTGTTGGGAATATAGGGTAAAAACATGCATTTATCGCCGCGAAAGAGTGTAAATAATAAAAATTTCACAATAATTAAACCAATTAATTATCTTTGATTAATCCAATTAATCTATATGCAATACCCTAGGTGATTGGCAGGTTATTGATTAACAATGCTTACATTAACTGTCGCCTCTGGTCTAATCTGGCGGATCTTTATATTGAGTAGGATTGACTATTCCCTGTGGACGATCTCGAACAATCTCCTCCGCTCTTCCAGGCTATGACTTCTTTGCTACAAATGAATGCTTTGTAGGAAGTCTTTAGAGAAGGGAGCTAGGAATTTTGTCAGTATAATTTGACTATGGAAGAGAGAAGAGATCTCAGCTTTCAGAGAAGTTTCTACTTTTGTGAGAAAGGTTACTCTGAAACTGAGTGGGATGAGAATGATGATCTCCAAGGTCTCCTATTTATCGTAGAGGAATGATTGTTCCGCTTAGAATTTTTCAATGTGAGACAAATCAAAGTTATGCATTTTTCCCATGTGGTTTTCGAAAATTCCATATATTATTTTATTTAATTTAATTGATATTTATCCAATAAATTTCAATTTCATAATATATCCAATATATTAATTCTCTACTTTAATAATTATCCAATAATTATTAACCTAATTAATATGTTCAACATATTAATTAATATTTTCCATTTAATAATTATACAATAATTATTAAACCAATTAATATGTCCAACATATTGAATTATTGTGATCTCTTAATTAAATGATTATTCAATAATTATTTATAATTAATTTATCAAATAAATTAATTTCTTCTTATTAATATTTATTCAATAAATATTAAATTAATATATCCAATATATTAATTAGCAAGTTTAATAAATTAAACTTTATGCTCCTATTAGTTATATCTCACATAATTAATATGTGAATTTGAACTCTTAAAACTCACTCTCTAATAAAATAGTGTACCAACAAGTATGAGCTAGCCTAGGGACCGGTTGACCTATAGGTTGAAAGCTACAACGGCTCATGAGAGTCCCTATTCGTTAACATCAGGCTTATTCCACTAAAGGTTTGTGTTGAACTCTTTTACACTATAGGACAAGTTAACGTCCACGGATATAATCAGTCATTTGTCATATGATCCTTCACGAGCTTGGTCGTAATTCACAGTTGAGACCAGAAATCAGTTCTACTTATGTGATTACATTTTCTCCTTAAGCGCCACTGATTCCTCTAATAAACAAGTGTTTATAGTCCAACTATAAATCAATGTCCTCTTAGGCCAATGAAAGGCGGGATCCCTTTGTCCGCCCCCGATTGTATGTGCAAAGCACTTAGTTTCAGTTGTCGTATATTCTAACTTGTTTATGCTTGTATGCTTAACCTCATGGTGGGGCTCTTTACTGGGTATATTCGATATACTCACCTCTTACATTTCCAGGTACTGATCCATTTCGAGGTGGCTAGGCTAGGACCTGCGTCGATTATGGACGATGTCGATATTTCCTTTTCGCATTATTTTTACTTCGTGTCGAACTTATGTTTAGAACTCTGTTGAACTGTATTTTGTTTTGAACTATCGGGATCCCAAACCATATTTTGTATATTTTTTAACTATACACTGTGTTTCATGATCGATGCAGCTCCCAGCCTAGCTACCTCGGAATAGATCAATATCTGAAAATGTAAGGGGTGCGTAGATCAAAATATACCTAGTAAGGAGCCCTACCATGGGGTTAAGCATGCAAGCAGAAATAAGTTAGAATATACGACAACTAAAGCTAAGTGCCTCGCACATGCGTGCCTGGTCCACGAGCCGGTCACGAGCAAACAATGTCAAACGACGGTGTGCAAGCCGTGAGTAAACGCATAATGAAATACCAGAAATCATCTGACAGCTATTAGGAAAGCACCTCGAGTGAGGGAAACCCAAGATCCCTAGACCTCGGATCGGGACACGTCCCATGCCGTGTTCGTAGAGACATACAAAAATGTCTTGAGGTAGCTCGACCTATGTCAGGGACCCGCCAAACTGCATCAGCGGAGACATACATAAATACCTCGGGGTGGCCTGACCTATGTTAGGGACCCACCACATTGTGCTCGCAGAGACATACATAAATGTCTCGAGGTGGCCTGACCTATGTCAGGGATCCGCCACGCGGTGCTGTGCAACTCTGACAGTGTATCAATAGAGACATACACGAATGTCTGGGGTAGCCTGACCTCTATCAGGGATCCACCAAGTTCTTGGGAGGACCACATGTCACTCTAGTGTGAACATGCGAAGGATCCCCTGTCCGTAGGACATTGTCTACTCGATTATGCCGATAAAGTCACCTGACCCTGTCAGGGAGGGCCACAAGTGAGGGGAACATATAACATTCTTAAACCTCGGGCTAGGGGTGACAACTACTAATCCCTAGCATGCGAGGACCGACTGCCTGCAGAAAACATCCCGAAATACATGCAGCCTCACTGACAGACATTCCTCTGCGCCATCATTTGTCTCAGTGGCCTCTTTCAGTAGGTATTGGGGTCAAGAGGGTCATGACTGCTCCCTTTCTCATGTACTAGGTCATTATAGTAGGTATCGGGGTCAAGCGAGTCATGACTGACTCCCCTTAACAAAAGAGATTAACTAGCTACAACGGAAAAATAAGTGAAACTATGCACAAAGCATATGAGGTTTCACAAGTAACAAAAGAGATTAACTAGCACCAAAGTCACACGAGGTCCAGCTTGGCCTCGACTGGTGCAACTGCCAACCCTAAGGGTTGGTGCAACCCGTGACGTTCGCTCAACAACCAAGGAACTTGTTGTTCTACACATAATGTAACATGTGGATGAGATCTGACCACCTTGGTTGGATATAAGAGTCAACTCGTAGGTTAGTGCAGCCCAACCACGTGTCTCGGAGAAAAGAGGATCCATATCCTCGCTTGATTCCTAAAGGCACTAGTAAGTCACATCAATAACACGATATTGATCATGCAACGTGAGTCTTAAAAAAGGTGAGCTAGCTACTCCTCTAGATGGTTAACATGATAAACGAGTCTAGTTATTCTAACACCAAACATAATCAATCCAAGGGTATAATGATATCAGATCGCTATAAGTAACCCATACTTGACAAAACGGAGAAACTGAGCATATAATCATTGTGGCACGTATAATAGATGAAACAAACAACAACGAAACATGCATATTCCCATTCATGAGCTACCAAACACGTTAAGGGCATTTCAGTCACAATCAATACATGCATTACCCTAGGTAAATCAGTCATTCGAATGATCAAACAGATAAACAGCTCATCACGTATATAAGCAAAAGGTACGATTCAGGGAATGACGATGCGATCACATGGGCACAACAAACAGAAGCCTTGCAGTTACGAGCTACACTACGATTCTATGCTATCACGACTATAATTAGTTCAATCAGTGAGTTTCAACACCAACACAAACATGTGACAATTCATCCAATATCCATTTCTCGTAAATCCTAACAAGTCACATTCACATGCTTTTAAGCCATATAACCCAGTTCATAGTAAAACTCCTTACCTTTCAACGTTCTCGATCGAACCACTAAGCTGAACCACGAGTCGAAGCAATGAATTCTAAAAATCGCCTAAACATAGAATCAAGGATAGAAATCAACGAAATGGACAAACGAAGCACAACTAGCCAAAACGGAGCGCACCACATGAACGGGGACGCGAAATTGAGCTGACAACGCATCGCCAGAAAATGGCAACGGCAGCGCGTTGCCATCAAAATCTACAAACCTTACCTCTTTTTCTTCGTCTCGTTCTCCCGATCACGGATCGGGTCTCGAATTTACAAACAGAGCTGATAACTCTCAATTAGAGAGTTATTTAGTCCCCTTTTAGGGTATGTTTAGTGAAGAAATCATGCATTATTATCACACTTTGATGCATAAAACAACCTTAGGATAGAGAATTATACATAAAATGCAATGCATGTTAGATATGAGGTAAAGATTAGAAAGATAGGATAATTTAGAGTTTTGTGCCGAAAAGTCAATGTTTGCAGCCTTCGCGATAGCATTTCCAAGGATCCTCTTTCTCACTAAGTACTTTTTATTATTGTAGGGTTTGAAAATGCTGGAAGCATTGGACTCATTCCTCAATCAGAAGAGTCTGATCAAAGTTAGGATGAGCTATTCGAAAGTAAGTCAATACTGCAACATTTGGTCCAAGGAAAAGCAATTTCCTACAAAAGCCGAAATCTCTACAGAATCAGCAATGAAGCAGAATGTGTCAGATCTGGTTGGCTAGGGTGTGGAAAGCAAGGCACCTTTTGTCCTAGAATCTCAACCGTTGATCTTGGATGAAGAATGGAGTATATAAAGCTTTTTTTTTTTGGAAGAAGGGGGTGGAACTTTTTTGGAATTTTTGTGGATTTAGAGAGCTGCTGGAATCTGAGAGAAGACAGCAGTGTTTGCATTTTTATTTTTGCATTTCTGTATTTTCATTTTTGAGACGTTTTCCTTTACTGTTTTTTGTAGTTCTTGGTGTAGTTTCTTGCCTTGTGGTTTTCTTGCTCTGTAATAGATTTCCCTGAACTTGTCGTTAGCTAAGAAAGCTTATTCATAGTTTTCCTTCGTTTGCTATTGCAACTCCGAAGTTCTTTTTTTTTTGGTTTCGTGCTGTGTTTCTATGTTCTTAGCTTCTGTTTGTTGTATTTTCGATTGAGTTTCACTGTTCCATTGCTTTCTGTTCTTGTTTGTTATTAGTGTTGCTAGAAGTTTCTACTAAGTAATGTTATTAGCATTCGCATCTCCTATGTCTGTTCTTTTTAGCATGATCATGAGCTAAATCCATATAGGTGAGGGTTGAAGGAGAGTGTGTGATGCATGTATCTTGGGTAAGCGGGGGATGTTGAGCTAAGTCATAGTAGGTGTTTTAATTAATAACATGTTTCAACTGATCATCTATTCATGTTTGCTTTTCAGTTCATCTCGGAAGAGAGGGGGATTAGATACTACTTATGACTATTAGTTTCATGTTGAGAGCTCTTGCATGTTAAAAAGGGAGGCTAGGATAGTTTCCTCTCTAGTGCACATCTCATTGTCTTTAGCTTGGAATATAGATGCGGAAGCTCATATTCGGAGAGGATGAATGCATCTTGGAAAAGAGAATTTGATCACATGTTGTGTGGAGTTCGCTTCTTACCATAGACTTACCCGTGTTGCATGTTAATCACACTCAAAAGTCCCTTGACCTGAGCCCATTGTCTCATTTGGAATATTTCTTGTGTTTCCAACATCCTTATTTTAGCATTTAAACAGTGAACTTTTGTGGCGTTCAGTTAATTGTTGTTTGGTTGTCTGAATCTTAACAGCATTGCATGCATTATATTTCTATTGCCAATGTTTATAGCATTATCGTCGCATTTTTACATTTATCAATTTTAATACTTAGTGAAAATAGCTGATCACCAATAGTTCCTTTACTTTTCTGTACGTGACTTTTCAAGTAGCACTTATCTAGATATTAAACCAGTTCTTGTAGAGATGACTTTATCTTATCACTTGACTGCAATTGACTGCGTAGATCTGTTGAATGATGTAGCATTGTGTGCTGAGCAATCAGATTGTTAGTTAGTTATTTTAGGCAGTTTCGACAGCGATCAAGAGTTCTCTAGCTTCGTAAAATTGAGAAAGAAAAAGTGGGTTTCATAAGAACTTCTTGTCGAAATCCATGGCTGAAAATGAAGTTAGAGGGAAGAATGACTTACACAGAGGTTGTAAAGCTAGAGGAGGAGACAACGAACCCCACGATCAAACTCAACGACGGAAGACACGTGCTCAATCGAGCTTGAGCTAGCTGCAGCAACGTGCGGGACTCCTCGCCATGGCTAGAGAAGCGGCAGCTTGACTCACCGAAGAACTCAAAGTTGGCCAAAACTCGTTGCAGCTCGTTATGGAACACCCAAGGTTGAAGACAAACCAACACCGACAAAGGGAAAGGGACGAAAAGAGAAAAGCGAGGGAGAGAAAAGGTTGAGGCTGCGATCCTTCCATTTATATTGACGCGCGTGAAGAAGAGAGAGGAGAAGGGGAAGGGCTGTTGTCGGCTGAAGCAAAAGGAGAGGGAAAATGAGGTTTCTAACACTTTATTTATATTAAAGAAATCCTTCCATTTTAAGATATATGCTTTTAAACCACAAGAAAAACCTAGTTCTCATTCCATAAATAAAAACAAGGGATTTGAGATTTATTTGAAAACTAAAACAACTCAATTACTTTGTATCTATAAGAGAATTTTAAATAGAAGAAAAGTAAAGGAAACTTGGGGTTTTTAAAAATAATTTCTTATACTAAATTTAATTAACCTAATTTAGAACTTAATAAAAACTAGGGTGTTATAGTCTAAGCCCTGGAATCAGTTATTAAGGGAACAAGTTACATCTTCCTCAAAATTCAGAAAGGCGTGAATTCCTTCTTATGACGTTGCGTTCCCATTCATTCACTCGGCAATCCCCAACTTGGGAGGTTTATTGACCCAGCGCTATTTGGCTGGTCTCAACCATGCACATCAAAAGGACGCTTTCATAAAGCAATAGTTAACAACCCATATAGGATTAAGATCACATCGACATACGATCATCCTTAGCAAAGTAGTTCATACGATTTTATAATAGAATTACTAGATCAATCATAAAACTTCTGGTCTCATCTTATGCAAAAAAATTTTTTGCATAGACACCCCCACTCATATGTCTCTACATGAACAACTAAGATCAAGTTGTTTGTAACCTTTGCAAAGCAGATTGTACAAATAGTGTTACTAGAATTTAGGCGTCCAACCCTAGTCCATATAGTATAGGTGGTTTAGGTTATTAACTTGAAACTAGATCCACTTGTATGTCTCACATACTTGTCCAAGTATACATCCAGATAACCATGGGAATATAGCTATTATCCAATTAATGTGATAAAGCTTAACGACATTTGTATATTAAATGTGCATTTAATGAAAATAAT
Source organism: Sechiopsis laciniata (assembly GCA_037833695.1). Taxonomy (NCBI): domain Eukaryota; kingdom Viridiplantae; phylum Streptophyta; class Magnoliopsida; order Cucurbitales; family Cucurbitaceae; genus Sechiopsis; species Sechiopsis laciniata. The sequence goes on along the minus strand of JBBMKA010066979.1, from coordinate 1,307 downwards.
AACTTTTATTAATAACTAAAATATGACATTAAATGTCTAACAATAAATGATTCTTCTTTTAAATACAAACTACTAGACCTGTAGAGCACAACCATTAACAATTTTGTCTTGTTGAGCAAAGTTTACCCTTGATGTGCTTTTCAAAGAAAAGTCTACTAAGTTGTAAAGAACTTGAAGTTCATGTATCCATATATATAATTACATATTTATCTATTGAACAACTAGAAGATTCTTCAATCTATTATATTATGATGTAATGTTCGCTCTCCTGAAAAAAAATAAAATTATTATACCTTCAACATCTAAATTGTGATTAGATTTTCATTGGTTTAAGAAGAAATTCCAGACGATTTGTCTTAGTCAATACATCCAATAGATGGTCAAATATGTGTTTATTATCAAGTCAAAATCTTGCAGTTGCAAGATTACTTGTTCAAATAATTAAGTGAAATAGCACAATTTTATGATTATAAAATTAAAAAGATTTGTCTTGATAGTGATGATGAATTTAATGATTATATATAGTTTGAGATAAGTGATGAGCATCTTGTAGTTTATGTTCATACATAAAATGATTAAGGAAAACCATTTATGAGAGCAAAACTTCTAATACTTATAGGAGTCATGTGAATTTGCATAGTATTATATATTAGACATACAACCTATTATAAATATTTCTCAATACAATTAGCTTATATGGCCAAAAGCCAAACATATTCCATATGCAAATTTTTAATGTGCAGTAATTATGTTAATTGCTCTACCACAACATATTAAGATCATCTCTAGATGAAGCTAGAAAGTATATATATTTTTTAATTATTAGCTATATTGAACCCCGGATGAGTAATCTGGACACATTTGCTAATTGATATTAATGAGATAAATTTCCAACATTAGGGGGAGAATTAAGAAAACTTGAAACAATAAATTATAGATTGTCTCATTTAGATCTTCATTCAGATGAGTGTGAATTAGAAGTTCAAAGGAAAATTCATTTGCAAATCAAATGTTAGATGCATTTATAGATGATTAAGAAAATGATTAAGATGAAAGTACATTATCAAGAATAGATAATACACTACAACAATTTCTACATTTCATGACAGTTAATTCAATCTATAAATAAGAAAAAAATTGAAAACTGTCATAAAATCTAAAAACAAGTATTTTTGTGTGAAAAAAGATGATTTTTAAGTTATAAATAAATTATGACATTATTGATATTTTAAAAACTGTCATAAAAAATAATACATCACACTTTAATAATTGTCATAGATTTTTTTACATGTAAATAATTTTTTATA